>APFE030432313.1:41746-104500 GCA_000404065.3 Pinus taeda | reverse complement strand
TTATAATTATTATTATTATCATTTATGAAGATTGTTTTATTAATATAAATATTTCAGATTGGAGGTTTCTTTGATTCATGATCGACAACTTAGGGTCAACCGTTGATCATGATGAAAGAGATTTTGATTAAGGTTGATCATAGTTAATGAAATTCAACCATCCTTGACCATAGCTAAACATAGTTGGCCATAGTTAACTGTGGTTGATCATAAAGACATTGACCATGCATCGTTGTCACAGTTAGATGTTATACAATAATTGACCATAATTTACCCATGGTTGATTTAAAATGAAAATGTTATCTACATCAAATTTAAAATCTAAAATAAAAAGAAATTATAAAATATATCAATGACACACACATATATATATTATTGTGAAATATAATAAAATATGTTATCAAAATAAATAATAATTCATAACTATAGCATTTCAAAATTTCATATTTTATTAATTCTATAAATATATAAGAATTTATTTCTAACATTTCTTTATATATAACTTAATATATACCTTTCATATTATAAATAAAATTAAAAGCATGTTAAAACAAAATACCATGAAAATATGTCTATTTCAAAATATGGTTAACATAAATTAATTTCAAGTCTAGATTTCTTCAATCTATAATTTTTCAATTTTTTCATTAAAAAATAGTATTTTTAAATATTTAATCACTTTCCAAATTAAAATAAATATTATTTGCCAAAGTATTTATTGTGATAATGTTAGTATCATGAACTACGTAATATGTTAAGTGGAATCGAGGGTGGCGGCCATACGACTATTAGTTATAATCTTATCCGTCAAAGATCAAAATTGAAAGGCCAAAATGTGGATCCTACTTCATACAGAATGCGATCATTGCCACTGCCGGCAGATTAAAAGCGAGGACCGGGATGCATTAATCCTTTCAAGATCATGGCCGCCTTTGAAGCCAATTCTAAAATATGGAATGACCCAAAGTTAACAGATTTGAAAACATCCAGTCTCTGGTCAATATTGAGCTGCACTGACTTAAATTTTCACGTGGAGCTCTCAGTTCAAGGGTCCTCTGCGGATCCTCGCACCCACGGCTTCATCGTATTAAAATCCAAACGTTGCTTTCACTGCACTAAACGTTTTGCTGAAATATCAATTAAATATGGAGCTTATGTTCAATGGCCATAGAAGCCAGTGGTTCATATTCGAAAATGGGATCCATCTACCATCCATATCACTTTTGAATGTAAAGTTGTATCACAGCACATGCGAAGTGTTTGGTACGTGTAGAAAAATTAAAGGAAAGGAAAATTTATCTTCTTGAATTAAAATCATTTTACAAAACATTGTATTACCGGATATTTTGAGTTTAGACGTTCACGACCTGCAAACTATTATAGGAATGAAACTTGAGTTTATAAAAATACAGAGGTTCTCATTATGAAGGACAATTTTTTATAGTATCCATTTATCCTATTTACAGTAAACTCAAACAAGTAATTATCATGATCATCTTCACACATTACAAAATTTATCAACTTCATAACGAAGAAATAAATACACAAATATTAATTTATGTACAATGCGATTTCTGTCACACATCTATCAGTTAATTTACATATCTAAAAAAATTACTCTTATCCTCCATGATAACCATAGAACTTCTATTTAACTTGTCATTATTGTCATGCCAATGTAGTTCTTTGCATTCAGTTTAATGTGTATTGGCTTCTATATAAAAAAAAAAAAAAAATTACTCTTATCTCCTACGATAACCATAGAACTTCTATTTAACTTATGATTATTGTCATGCCAATGTAATTCGTTGCATACAGTTTAATGTGTATTGACTTTGTTATAATTATGTACAAATATAAAGAGAATAATAATGAATAATAATCTTTTCAGATTTTAGTCTAAAGACCATGCACAGGAAGTTAAGAGTCGAGACGAGGCCACTTGTCTGTCTCTCGTGGTGGCTCAACTTACAAACTCACTTGTCTTTTCGCATTTTTTTTTCCCTCGAATAATGAACCTTACACTATGTATTAATTCCGCTGTTGATGGATGTTCGGATTTCCATCGTGCATTTACTTCTTACCCCTTGGCCCTGCATTCCGCATTAATGTCATTGACTGTTGTTCGGCCTACGTGGAGGTGGTGCTTCGCTGGAGACTTTACTGCAGTACCTACCTCAGTTCATCAATCAAATCGGACAGTGGGGAGGAACCTTGAGGGATTCTAATCTCCAAGTTGGTATGCTCTCCATTTCATTTTCCCTCTCCTGGTTGTGGTCTCTCGCATCTCCTGTGGAGGTTTTTCTCCAGTTCAGGTATACATTGCTAGATGATTACAGTGCTTTGAGTCTTCATGCAACACGTTGGTCGATGTTCTATAAACGTTTGGGTTTCACGGGACAGCCATTGGGGTCTTTTGGTATTCATGGCGTGGATTTGTCAACAACAGGATTCTCCATTCGATTTAACCAGGTATATTTGGCATAAGGTTATAGTTATGGATTTCCTTTGTCGTTATAATTTTCTGGTAATGTTATTAACCTCTATTTTCCCACCCAGCTAGGGTGGAGGGTTTTGTAGAGACAGACCGTCGGGCAAGGAATTGTTCATGACCATTGTTCAGCTCCCTAGACGTATTGAAAACAGACTCATATACATTCTGGGTATTTACACTATGCAAGGTTTCTTGCTTGGTTCCTGTGGTTAGGGCTTCGGCTTCATAGGCAGCTCGTTATTTACTTTGCCAAAATTGTAGTATCAAAATACTTGCTTTAGTCTTTTTGCAGCTATAAACTTTGAATTAGTTTAAGTTATCTATGTGGCCTTCTGACCTTGTAAATTTTCCGAGGTTATACCAGCATGTCGACTGGGGTTTTGCCATTTGTATATATTTATCACCGCGTGTGGAGAATCTTGAACCCTCGCTGGAATGGACCATGTGCACCATGTGCAGTATTTGAATGCAATATTTCTCATCATTATTTAGTTTTTGGGGTTTATCCCTGCAGTATTTCTACACTGGTTTCGCTAGCGTCCTGCTTGTGTTCCATGCTCAAATGATGTTGCAATTTTTTTTTTTTTTTTTTTACTTTTTAACTGTTTGGAGAATTATGCATGCCCCTGTGGCCTCCAACAGTAGGGGTTTGAAGTTTGAAAGGAGAAGCCCTCAGATTTTGTTTTTGCAATGTAACTTAATGCTTTTTAAAAAGTAATTGAGGGTTTATTATTTCTTATGTCATTTATACTTATTTAATTCATGGAATTTAGTCCAGACGTTCGATTTCACTCTCAACTAGGAGTTCTTACTGTATTGCTTCTCCTATTTATTTAACTGGTTCCTAAGTTCCTTAAATTGAGATCACAATTCTCTCTTTCCGAACACTTATTATGAGTTAAGGTTCTGGTTATATCAGATATTACCCTCTTCTTCAGTCGTATATCTTTTAAGAAATGCATATTATAACAGATTTATTTGCTATGAAAATCTCCTTGTCGTTATCTTAACAGAGAGGTTTGGTATTCTGATCTAGTATAATGGTAATTCTATTGAGAATTTCTGACACATAAGGATTTGTTTTATGTTTAGCATAATTATATTTCAAATTCATAACTATGTTTGTTTTATTGCATATCTCGTAAGTTTGGCTATTATTAAATATTATGTATTCTACCCTCTGCATGAATTAATTTCTTTACATACTATCATAACATTCACCATAGTTAATAAAAATAGCTCATTCCTAATCTTTGAGAATGACCATTGTACTTACATCATAAATAGGATAAAATCTAACTAATAATCAACTAGAACTTTCACTTATTTGGACCACTAACTAGCTCGAATTGTCCTTGTTTCACTCTGCAACCAGACTTTATTTTCTGTGTCTTTGCCTCCCAACCTTGAGACTACCTCAGTGGTCTCCCAGTTTTTTTTTTAGAACTTATAGTCTCACTACCCTCTGGTCCAAACTAGACATGGCCTCATAAAAGTGCTTGACATTTTAGCACAGCATTTACCTTTGTATTTCTTATTCTCATTGATCTCAGATACCTCTATTCTCTTGATATTCTTGAATAATTCCTCAAGGAATTAGTTAGGAGCAGGTAACTGTTTCTCTAACTTATTAATAAGTAAAATAATATTTATTGATAACTGTTGTCTTATTTCAAAAAATAATTAATTTCCAAAATAGTAATTTTTTAATTAAGAAAATAAATAGTTTGTCCAAACTGCACTAATTAAAATATTTACATGGTCTGGGGATATCACGTCTTTCCCCCTAAGATGTAACATCATCATGATGTTTTTTCTCTAAAAACAAATTTGGAAATGTCTCCTTCATAACTTCGCATCTTCCAAGGTGGCCTCTTCCAGCCATAGTGCTACCATTGGACTTTAACCTAGGTGATAACTCATTTCCGCAGTGTTACTTCTCTCTGATCTAGTATAATTAGAGGTTAAACCAAGAAGTCACCTTCCGGTTGGACCTACATAGCAACAAAATGACTTAAGAGTCACCTTCCGGTTGGACCTACATAGCAACAAAATGACTTAAGTCATCAACCAGCTTCTTTAATAAATTTGTATTGAAAGAGAAACTTCTTGGATATTCTACCTGAATGTTTTGTCAATTGATTACATGTTTAGGATCATAAATGTATTTCTTAAGTAGAGAAACATGAAAGACATTGTACACATGAATGTGGTTGGGTATGGCAAGCTAGTAAGCCACCAACCCAATCCGAGCTAAGATTTGAAATGGCCTACAAAACCGGGGTGCTAGCTTAGAACATCTGGTCCATTGCAATGTGATTTTCTTAGCTCGTACTCAAATGTAAACATGACCCCCTACTTGAAATTCCTGAAAGCTCCTTTTTCGATGAGCAAAGTTCTTTTTCTGGTCTTGAGCGGCATTCAAGTTGGTTCGTACCCTTTTCACCATCTCTTCCATTTCATCCAACATATCAAATCCTAACATCAACTTGTCCTTTAGACCACTCCAATTGAAGGGTGTCCTGCACTTACGTTCGTATAACACTTCAAAAGGACTCATCTATAGAGATGTATGGTATCCATTGTTATAGGCAAATTCTACCAAGTGTAGGTAGTCCTCCCATTTCAATGGATGTTGCATAACAGAAGTTTGCAACATGTCTTCAACCACTTGGTTTACTCACTCCTTCTGTCCATCCGTTTGAGGATGATAAGGAGTGTTCAAGTATAATTGTGTGCCCAATCCTTAGAAACGGGCCCTCCAGAAGGCTGATGTAAATTTCACATAGTTGTCTGAAATGATCATTTTGGGTATTCTGTGTAACTTTAAAATGTGTTGCACAAAAATATTAGCAACTTGCAACACTTTGTAAGTTTAGTTCGTCTACCACCACCATGATGGAATCAATTTTCGTTTTTGACTTAGGGAGTCTGGTAATGAAATCGATGGATATGGTTTCCCATTTCCATTCAGGAATAGGTAGGGGGGGATTAAACTTGCTGGGTGTTGGTGCTCAACTTTTATTTGCTGGCATTCTAGACATTTGGCTAAATTCTTCATACCAGGCTAGAAAGATTCCTTTCTCAGGGCATAAATCATTTTCTGGTACCTGTATAAGGAATCTTATGAAATTCATCTAAAATTAAATATTTAAGATTTTTTTGGTTAGGCACGTATAACCTCTTCCTATAAATAATCAATTCTTCTGAATTTACCTTATATCCTAATTGTTGTTCATGGTTGTTTGAAACTTTTGCTTGCTACCATAAATGTTTATATACAAAGTCTTACATGGTTGTTTGACAAATCTGCTCCTAAAAGTTTTTTCTTGACTCACTGAAATAAATTTCATATAAATAATATACCTTTCGACTCAAGGCATCCACAACCCGGTTTTCTTTTCCCTTCAAATGTTTGATTTCAAAATCGAATTCACTTAAGAAATATGCCCAACGAGATTGTCTAGCATTCAAAGTGGACTGCTTAAATTAGCTTGTTAGACTATGATGATCAATCAATAGTAGAAATTTCTTATCCATTAGGTAGTGCCGCCACATCTTTAAGGCATGAATCACCACTGTCAGTTCTAAGACATATGCTTAATGCTTTTGTTCGTATTGTTTAAGGTTTCTCGATTCATAGGAAACAACCCTGCCTTCTTGCATTAGCACACCACCTAAAACCTCCTTGCTAGCATCCATACAAACCACATATTCTTTATTAGGATCAACAATGCTCAAAACAGGTGATGTGATAAGTAGATGCTTGAGTTGGTAAAATCTCTTTTTGCAGTCAGAGGTCCATCTAAAGGCCTTCCCTCTCTTTTTCAGAGAAGTAATAGGATATACCACCCTAAAAAAACCTTCCACAAATCATCTATAATATCCAGCTAGACTCATGAATGATCTTATGTGAGCTACATCTTTTAGTACTTGCCATTCCATGATAGTTCTTATTTTTTCCAAATCTTCTTTGATTCCATTCTTGGTCATGACATGTCCTAAGTACTAGATTTGTTCCTTAAAGAAGTCACACTTGATGTATTTTCCATATACCTGGTGGTCTCTTAAGACTTGCAAAACAATACAAATATGTTCCCTATGTTCTTCTATGCTTTGAGAATAGATTAGTATGTAATCAATAAAGATAAATACAAACTTATCTAAGTATTGATGAAATATGTTGTTCATGAGACACATGAAGGTTGTTGGGGTGTTAGTCATTTCAAAAGGCAACACTACAATCTGATAATGTCCATAATAAGTTCTAAATGTTGTTTCTACTATATCCTCCTCCTTTTTCTAGGTCTGATGATAACCTGAGCAGAGATCAATCTTTGAGAAGATAGTTGCATCCTTTGCTTGATTAAATAACTCATCAATATGGGGTAATGGCTATTTATTATTAATTGTCAGCTTCTTTAACTCATGATAATCCATGCACATTCGCAATGTTCCAGCCTTTTTCTTGAGAAAGAGAATTGGATCTCCCCAAGGGGACACACTAGGTCGAATATACCCTTTATCAAGTAGCTCTTGTAGCTTCATTTTCAATTATGTTAGCTTTGGTATGCTCATGAAGTAAGGGGCTCAGGAGAATGGGGCACCTCTTGGGATTAACTCAATGGTAAAGTCTATGTCTATTTTTGGGGTAGGTCTGGGATTTCCTTAGGAAATACATCCAAGAAATCTTGTATCCCTAGTATACTTTCTAAAGTAATAGATTTAGCTTTAGAATCAGCGTACCATACTTGTATTGCATAAACTTGGTGTAACACCCTCCGAGGTAAATGTGCATATGAACAACATCATAGGAACAAAAATATAATAAATATATTGACCATAAAAATCCATATATATAATTATTATATATATATATATTAGTACATTTTCACATGAAAATCAAAGGAATGATTCTTTTATTAATAAATGAAATAAACCAACCAGTGATGGGACTACCATGTTCCACCCGACAATAGATTGGCTGAGCCAAGTTTCTCTTCGGCCAATCACCCTCGTTCCATATTCCAAGCATGAATGTGGGACTCATAGAAAACATCAAAAACCACCAATTAATGTGGATGCCGCCAGAGTTCTCCACCTACACCTTGAGGAATTTGAGTCCCTCCTAGTCTCTCAGGCTTTACTGTGCATCCACAGTCTGATCCAGGGATCACTAGTCCCTACACCAAGACATACTTTCTAGGCTTTACCATGCATTCCATCACGGAATTAGTAGGCCTAACAAAGAGAAAATCCACCTCTTGGCTTTACTGTATATCCTTCCATTCACAAGCAAGTATTCATAGGCCCACTGAGGCAACAATCTGGCTTTACCACAACCCACAGTCTGTTCAGAGGTCACTAGGCCAGTGGCTTCATGCATCCTCAGTCTAGTTTAGAGACCACTACCACCATGTGTTTGTCAATCCGGAGATCCACCCCACTCAACTTCGAATCCAATCCGGTCATCCCCCACAAAATGCATGAGAGAACCCATCTCATCAAAGATATCAAGAAAGGGCAAGGCTACATTGAAAATACTATCACACTTGGAAAAACCCATGCCATGGTAGAAAAGAAACACATGCAATCCCATGCATGCCAAATCTAGCATGGAAAATACACATGCAAGTTGATACCTGCAATGAAGCCTGTTGTAGATGCTTGATCCATCCTTTCCCTGCTTGATCTTTGCTTCCTCTTGCCTTCTTTTCCTTTGTTTCTCCAATGCCAAAGAGCTCCAAGAAAACTCTAAGTGATCAAGAGTGTGAGAGAGAGAGAGAATAATGAGAGAGCTCCAAAGCTAAACTGACCAAGTCTTTCCCACTGATCCTCATAAGCCTTTTTATTAAAGAGGCCTTTATTTTCTTTATTTTCCATTAGTTTCCTTCATTTTCCTCCTCACATAAAACCTATGACCTTTCACCTCCTTTTTTTCCTAATTTCCATTATTTTCCTTCATTTTCCTCGTCACATGCAACCTATGACCTTTCACCTCCTTTTTTTCCTAATTTCCATTATTTTCCTTCATTTTCCTCCTCACATGCAACCGTGACATTTTACCTTCCTTTTCTCCTAATTTCCATTATTTTCATAAATAAATGTACCAAAATACCTCTTTCCCTCTTTGATGCCTTAGACATTGCCTTTTCCAATTTCCTTAGCCATAAACAACCAAATGAACGCCCCATAGGATGTCTTGCCCACCATTCAGTTTGGAATACATGTCCCATCATCCATGGTATTTATATATTTTTACATGGAATTTTCACTAGGGTTATTACAGAACCCTTGCCCTTGAGGGAACATTGTCCTTGGTGTTCAATGACACCTATAACTACATGATTGTTGAAAACAAAACATACTGTCGATGGATATTTATAACACAAATCGTTGTAGTATTTACAATGAAATATCTTCTCAAAATCAAAATATCATGACAACATGACAACATACCGCATAATTGAGCTTTATAACATAGCTCATTACAGTATTTACAATAAACACATATACACATATTCACATATACACATATTTTTTAGCCAACAAATAAAATAATATGATGTCTGCAATTGCAACAAAGAAATCGAAAGTCTCACACCTCCACCATCAAAGTAATACTAGGATCCACCTCCTTCCCAGGAAGTCCATAATCCACTACAAAGTCAAATAGACATGCAATGTCCAACACTATAATCTCTCACCACTTGTCCTCTTAGCAAACAGTTATCGACTCATTGTTCTAGGGCGCACTCCCAATATGCATCTGATTCCATCTGGCAATGATAATGACCAAAACAAATCCATTAGTGACCTTCCCTGCTCTGCTACACAGTCCCTCGGGAATTCAGTCACCCCTTCTGTGCAGTCACTCACCTTCCAAGTTCCGCTGGCACCCCCATCCTAGGTAGTGCATCCCTTGGCAAGGCTTCCTCACATTATAAGATACAAAAACCAAGGCATATACCTGACTCAACATGTCATACCGGTCATATCATGCTGACGAAAATCAATTGACACTATTGTGTACTAGTGTCCCGTAATGGCCCTACCCTTGAAGTGCTTTACCAGCATACTGTTGCATGTTTCAATTCCTTTGCTGCTGCTACTAATTCTTGCAGCCGATTTCAACCACACAACTAGGCACGTTCATGCTTCCTATACCAAGAACATAACTCCTATTAGATTCAAAATAAATTGAAATAAATTCACATCATACCTCATTGGTAGCTCACCAGTAAGGTACATTTGCAATCATGTTTGCTTCCTATCACAACAAGTCAAACTAACATATTTGACCAAATTAACATATATAAACATATCACATCAAGTTAGCTCAAAACAAAACCATCATAGATCATAAATCACATGTAACCATCATAAACCAAAATCATAAATCCCATATAATCATCACATACCATAATCATAAATCACATACATAATAAAACTAAAATAAAATGATGATACTTATCCTTTCCTCAATCCTTAGTTCTACCTTTGTTCTTTTGTATAGAGACAGGATTGGTTGCCACACCCAGCAAACACCTAGTGGCTTCTCCTCTACCAGGTGCACATACGCATAATGTGTATCACACACATACAACCACACCTCTCACACAACACCATGCAATACATGCACCTACACCTAACGTACAACACATACATCTACAGCCAGTGTACAACACAACAAGTACACATGCCACAATACCACGACTACATGATGCACATACATAATATTGCATGCCCATAACACAACATGGATGACATGCACACAATACCACATGTACACCAGTACCATATGTATAACATGTACACAGTACCACTCGTGCACCGCACCACCTACACAACATGTGCACAACATCACATGTCTATGGCACCACCTGCACAATGTGTACAAAATGCCACATGTACACTACACCAATATAAAATGCGTACACAATACCACATGTACACTGTACCACACACATGACAACACCACATGTACATAATGTCATATGCACGACTGTACATATCACCACATGCACACAACACCACTTGCAATATCTACCCAACACCACATGCACACAACACCACTTGTACAATCATGAACACCACACCATATCTACATAGTACCAGTGTACTACATGCACGCAACACCACTTGTGCATAGCATTGTATATCCAACGCTATATAGCATCATCTGTACACAACACTGCATATCCAACATGTGCATAGCACCATATGCACACAACAATACATATTCATCATCCACATAGTACAATATGTGCACAATACCACATATCCAACATGTACATAGAACCATATGCACGCATGTCACATATACATAATGAAGATAGTACGATATGTATACAACACCCCATATGCAATATTCACACAACCCTATTTGTACTATCATGTACATAACATTTCATAAATAACATGTACACATGATATGTATACAAAACACCACAAGTTCACACATCATAGATGCAACATGTACAACATGTACAACATATACAACGTATGCATAACAATAGTACTACACATCCAAAACCACACTGTCCTTACGAAGAAACTTGCTTCCGGTATCTTATCCATGATTATCCTAGCATGCCGCAAACCACACTTCTTTCACTTCGCTGATGTATCCTTCAACATTACCTGTTATAACATAGACATAGGCATAATACAAGTATACAATACCAAATCATATCCACATGATACTGACCTCATATATTTTTCGTGACTAATATTCCTAATTGATTCCTTGTAAGACCATGAACCTCTTCATGTTGTTTTCCTGCATAAGCAATCATTCCTCCATGAGAATGATCCTTGACAACCCTGTCAAACAGTAACATAGATACACGGATACATACATACATATATAAATGTTAGCATAAAACAATCATGATCCTATCAAACAATGACATACTTTCATACATGTATACATATATAAACATAAAAAAATCATCATAATAACATAATTACCAGATAACATAAGGTCTAGGTTAAGAGAACTTCCATAGTTATGAAACACATGCGCAACATTGAGAACAACAATTCGCAACATAGCCAAGGCATATGATGCCTCAAATCCATTTACTTTACCTTTTCATGATTATACTACTACCAACCATTTACCACAATGGACTGAGCCAGTCCAACTAACACTCATAGTCTTACCTTCCATTGCGCTTACTCATGCACAAAGCTTCATCTGGGTCTTATATCATTGGTTGGGTTCCACGCATCTCTCCCAATTCCATCAACTTTCCTCTTTCCCAACCAATTCTAAAAACTCAAAATAATAAAAAAGAAGACAAGAAAAAAACCAAGAAGAAGAACATGAAAGCCCATAAAAATAATACACTACAACAAAGTGGCAAGGCCTTGCACTAGACATAAACAAAACTGCAAATCAAGCTCAACAATTCATAAAAGATCAAAAGTACAAGACTAAAAACAAACACCATGACTCAATCCCCATGGTTCCTAGTGCATCCAAGGGAAAACTCAACCTGAGATTTCTTCACGATTCATGGCAATCTCTCTTTCCATGCAACTCCCTGCATCATGCTCAGACATTTCAACCACATGTTCCAAGTATTGAGACAATCATATTTATCAATTTGAATTCAACTTTTACAAACAATCATGTCATAATCCATAGTCATTAGACATAATGCTACAACTATCAACTTACATTCAAGTACATATCAACTGTCTCAACACATACATGTTAGTACAATCATCTTAAAACAAAATCATTTGAAAACATAATCATATTAATAAATTTATCAATCATTCAACCACTTGCAAACATACGATGTTAAATAAATCAATTAGATGACATAATAGGCACCAAACACTCAAATATCAAATATATGACATAACCAACTATGAAACACCAAGTATAATACATAAGAAAACTCATACCTTAGTGTACCTCAGGGGAGGCTATCTTGTCTACATAATCAATCTAGTTAGCGAGATATAACTTTAGAACATGTGAACTCAAGAAGTCATAAAATCATGATATCCATAACAATATCTAACTAACATGTTCACATTACAAGCTCATAAGCATTTGTCGTTCATGCATAATAATCACATATGTATGATTAGTCTAAATTAGTACGACACCACATCACAAATATGTCATCTCATACATGAGTATCGCAACCATGACCATCTGCATAGGTCAAACCAGGCTAACAAAATACATATAACATCAAGATCTTTAATGCAATGAACATAACCATTACAAATATGACCAATCCAGATTATAACATCAATGTCTCAATGAAATGACCCTAAACATCAACTTAATAACATATAACAACAATAAGCTATATATCATTCTCATGAACAACATAAAACTGAATCATCAAGCTAACTATCATACAACAGTCAATAGGTTAACCTATAACGTACTCATCAACAACATATAGCATAATCATCTAATATAAAACAACAATAGAAATGCATAAAACTACAAGTTACTATCATGAATGTAACCATAACATCAAAATACATGTACATAAACCTAATGTATATAAACCTAATTCATATAAAATCCTTAACTTAGTACCTGCATGTCGAACATACAATACCTATATGATGATCTTCTCTTACCCCAAAGTCCAATGTTGCAACCTCATTATAATGATTTGCATCTCTTGCTTTATCTCATCCAACACATTAGCATCATATCATCCAATAACACCATGATGACCTAAATTTCATACAATTTCACAAGGCATGTTTGACCTACTATACATGCATAATCATAGCCATGACCATACATGCATAACAACAACCATTACTCCATTGTAGACATTGCCACATGGAACCAACAATATGCATAAGCAATTCCAAATGAACTACACCTATGAATAAACACATGTAGTTGAACATAAGCTATCAATCCTTGTAATCAACCTACAAGACTGATACATGCAATCAAAATATTAGAAAATGTAACCTAACATACAAGGATGTAAGTAGGTATCATGAAATCAACATGTAAGCGACATATAATTCATACATAGTTAGTCACATGTTCCAAAAATCAACACATCATGTCTATTAATTTGAAATCAATATTCACCAATGCTAACCACCTATAAGCATACCCCCTTACTATCCATGGTTCACACTAAGGTAGAAGGAGGAAGCTACTATAATGGTCCGATCTCCAATGTCCAATTATGGAAATGTGATCTCCAAATCTCTGTTAATTTTCACCATACTTGAAAAGGAATTGATTTTTATTTCTCATAAATTTGTATGAGATTAATTGAAAACATTGCACTTATTCCACTTGTAACATAATAATTAAAAACATGTCACTTTTCCATTTCCTTACATACAACTTTTCAAATTCCTTGCATGTAACCTTTCAAATTCCCTACATGCAATTATTCAAATTCTTTTCATGCAATAGGAATAGATCAACTACATCCATATTATCATACTAAAATACTATCCCATAAAAAAAAATTAACATTTTCCTGAAACAATTACAATACTTTTACATTTTTCTTCAAACAACTACTATACTATTACATTTGCTTGTAGGAATTTCTTCAAACACTTTACACGCAAACTAATATAGTGAATGATTCAATGGATATATCCTAAAATGTAGTAGTACAAGTTATGAAACTGAACCATATGATCAGTGGTATGTTCCCTCACTATGGTTCAAGTTTCAACTTCTGATATTTCATAGATGAAAAGTTATAACAAAAATACAAACACAATCCAATTGGTGCACAATTCTAGGAGTATCCAGAAAGCTTGACTTCCACTGGTCATATCTCCTGAAATATAGTGAATAAATGTCTGAAATTTGTATCACAATATGAGTGGGATTTCTCCTCATTATAGGAAAAATTTCAGCTCCTTAAAGTTCCCAGAATAAAAGTTAGAACAAAAATGTCAGCGTGACCTATTTGAGACCTGATTTTAGGAGCATTCAGAAGGCTAGACTCCCTCTGCTCATATCTACTAAAATATTGTGACCCAATATCTAAAATTTCTACCACATAATCATTGGTATTTCCCCTCAGTGTGGACGTTTTTTCAACTTCTAAAAGCCTATAGAATAAACATTATTGTAGAAATTCCAACGTGACCTGTTTAAAGGTGCATTTAAGAAGGTCATCTTCCTTAGATCATAATTCCTAAAGTATTATGAACCAATATCTGAAATTTTAACCACATTATTAGTGGAATCTACCTTAAATATGGACAAATTTTCAACTTCTAATATGCCACAGAATAAAATTTATAAGAAATATGATAGAAAGGTCTAAAATTTAACCTTTGTTTTTCATTTTACATATAATAGAGCCCATCCAGTCCAAGTGTTTGAACCATGTTCTAATACCACTTGTAACACCCTCCAAGTTAAATGTACATATAAACAACATAATAGGAATAGAAATACAATAAACATATCAACCATCAAAATCCATATATATATATATATTATATTATATATATATATAATATGTTATATATATTTATATATATATCAGTACATTTTCACATGAAAATCAAGGGAATGAACTTTTCATTAATAAATGCAATGAACCAACTACTGATGGGACTACCACGTTCGACACAACCATAGATTGGCTAAGCCAAGTCTCTCTTCAGCCAATCACCCCCGTGCCATATTCCAAGCATGACTGTGGGACTCATAGAACACATCAAAAAACACCAATCAATGTGGATGCCACTAGAGTTCTCCACCTACACTGTGAGGAATTTGAGTGCCTCCTAGTCTCTAAGGCTTTACCATGCATCCACATTTTGATCTATGGATCACTAGGCACTATACCAAGACATACTCTCTAGTATTTACTATGCATTTCATCCCGAAATCACTAGGCCCAACAAAGAGAAAATCCACCTCTTGGCTTTACCTTACATCCCACCATTCACTGGAAATGATTCCTAGGCCCACCAAGGCACACAATCTAGCTTTACCGCAACCCATAGTCTAGTTCAAGGGTCACTAGGTCAGTGCCTTCGTGTATCCTTAGTCTGGTTTAGGGACCACTACCACCATGTGTTTGTCAATTCAAAGATCCAACCCACTCAGCTTCAAATCCAATATGTCAATCCCCCACAAAATGCATGAGAGAACCCATCTCATCAAAGCTATTAGGAAATGGAAAGGCTAGGCTGAAAATACTATCACACCTAGAAAAACTGATGCCATGGTAGAAAATAAATACATGCAATCCCATGCATGCCAAATCTAGCAAGTAAAATACACATGCATGTTGATACCTGCAATGAAGCATGTTGTAGATGCTTGATCTTGCCTTTCCTTGCTTGATCTTTGCTTCCTCTTGCCTTCTTTTCCTTTCTTGCTCCAATGCCAAAGTGCTCCAAGAAAAGTCTAAGTGACCAAGAGTGTGTGAGAGAGAGAGAATAATGAGAGAGCTCCAAATCTAAACTGACCAAGTCTTTCCCACTGATCCTCAAAAGCCTTTTTATTAATGAGGCCTCTATTTTCTTCATTTTCTATTAGTTTCTTTCATTTTCCTTTTCACATGTAACCTATGAATTTTCACCTCCTTTTTTTCCTAATTTCCATTGTTTTCCTTCATTTTCCTCCTCACATGCAACCTGTGACCTTTTACCTTTCTTTTCTCCTAATTTCCACTATTTTCATAAATAAATGTGCCAAAATATCTCTTTGCCTCTTTAATGCCTTAGCCATTGCCTTTGCCAATTTCCTTAGCCATAAACAACCAAATGAACACCCCCTAGGATGTCTTTTCCACCATTCAACTTGGAATATGTGTCTCATCATCTGTGGTATTTATATATTTTACATGGGAATTTTCACTAGGGATGTTACACTTGGCAGCCTTTTCTAACACATTTTGCTAATTGGGAGGCTGTTACAGGTCTTATATGCAGAGATTTTGAATACCTTGAATTTCCTACCTTTCTCCTTTCTCATCCTGATAATTAATGGTTTTGGTCGTACAATTAATAAGGGACCAATGTTTTTCCAACTAGTCCATACCTATAAGATGTCATAGGACCCCAGGGGTAGTACATTAAGGTCTACCATAATAGATTGGTTAGCTATATTTAGAGGAAAATTACTAACCTTGGACAAAATTATTATTTTTTCTCTTGTGGCTAGTTGTACTAACCATGGATTTTTAAATTTGACAGATTGTAGTTTACATTGTTCTACTACTTTGGGGCTAATATAGCTTAGGGTAGCCCCAAGGTCAATTAAAATAGATATAGTTTTGTCTAAAAATTTACCTTCAAACTCAACCATGGTTGGCTGTAATTATACTTGATGGTCTTCAAGGGTGGCATTAATTTTAGGAATACTCCTTGCCACCTCTCCCACTGTAGGTGCTTCTTGTATTTGCGAAATCTGATTAGCTCCTTTGCGTTGTGGGTAGTTTTGGACATAATGCGGGCCTCCACACCCCCAACACTAGACAGGTGGTCTGTTATTTAATTCTACGTCATATCTGCGAGCTTGCTCATTCATCCTGGTTTCACCTGGTACCTTAAATCTGGGTTGATTTTCATTCATTTTTTGGTTAATTTGAATTTTAAACAATCCTTTGTTGCCTTTACCCTTGTTCCCTTTATGGATGGGAAAAAATTTAGTTCCCTTTTTGTCAGCCCACCTCTTGCTCATATCTCCCTTTGGTTTCTTTTGCTGGTAATAGATCCATGCCTTATGAATAACTTCATCCATGGTTTGTGGGTTGTCAAACTCTAGCTGTTCTTTCATAAACAATGGAAGACAACTGATAAACTGTTGCACCTTTGCTTTTTATTTGCGTATGTAAGGGACATACCGAAGTAATGACATGAACTTGGTTATGAACTCATCCATGGTTATTTGACACAATTAAAGATCATGAAACTCCTTTGGTTTTTTGTCATAAATTTTTTCTGTTAGATAATTTTCCTAAAAATATCTTTGAAAAGTTTATGATGTTATGCTTTGTTCATTAACTCTACGGATTGTTTTTACTTCCTCCCACCATAATGTAGCTTTTCTTTGTAGCTGAAAAATCGCTAGATGAGCCTTTAGATTATGGTCATACTCGTATGGCTAGAAATACTTGTTCATGTTGATGAGCCATGCCTCTGTCACCTTTTCTTATTTGTTGGGATAATTTATTGACTAAATTAACACTAGTATTTAATTATCAATCCGAGTTTGTAAAAATTGGAGGCAAATCCACTATATATGGACATCAGATATAATCAAGTTTAGAAGATAAAATTTGGAGATTTAAAGAAGTACATATTACAAATATAAACCTATTTTAACAATTTCTAATTTATTTATGTAATATATGAGGGAAGAGGCTCCTAACTTAGGAGAACCAGGTTGTCCTTCCCTACAATACTACTTCCATGAAGATAAATCTAAGAGCACTAATTAACAATGGCTTATGATGCAAAAGATAAAGAAGAGGCTCCTAACTAAGGAGGTCCATATTGTCCTTCTTCAGAATCCTACTATATCACAATCTCCATTGCTTCAAACCAGAAATGCAGAAATAACTTCAAATGAGAAATGGAGAATGAAATTTAGTTTTAGTTAAAGATCAAATAGAAGGGGAATTTAACTTAAATTCCTTTGTGTCCCTTCATATGTAGATTAGAATTAAACCAATATTCATTCAGTAATCATCACACATCTAAATACATTTGAAACAAAAACTAGTCTATGAAAACTATGAAAATTGAACCAAGAAACGTACTTAGCTTGGTGTGGGGGCCCTCCACCCTTGTCTTGCACACTTGAAGAAATATCAGCTACAGTAACTTTAAGAAATCAACCAAGCATGAACAACAAATTGGAATGAAACAGGTTCTTCAAATTAGCTCCCAACTCCAATTATACAAAAGTTACATACAAATTCCATTTCAAAAGCCATCAGAGTCTTGGCTTTAAATAGAGGTTTAATGAAACAAAATGATCTATATTATATATAACACTCATATTTACTCATATCCACCTATCTAAGTCAAACTCAGCCAATTCATCCCAAGAAATATGGTCAATCCCATAAAATCTCAAAACTGCCCTATTTCCTAGGGATTTTCTGGTGACTAATCATGTTTGACTAGCCTTGACCGGGCCTAATAAAGCTTGTTCTGGCCAAACCAAGTGGATTTAGCATAGTCCTAGTGTCCAAGCTGTCCATCCATGCATCAAACTCGACCCCAAGGGTCCTGCAAACATGTCATCCATATAACTATTACAAGAATTTCTGATTCGGTCCAAAACTGCACTTGAAACTCAATTTTCATAAAAACTTCTACAAATTGCAAAATTAAAATTAAACACCTGAATATGAATAAAATACATCAAAACGAGATGGATGTGGTGGAAAATGGATGGAAAATATAAGGATTAAGTAGGTTTCCCTAAGCAAAAATAGACCAAAACTGAGGGAAAACACTATTCACCATCGTAGAGAGGAGGTTTTATTTTTCAAAACTCTCCTCGAAGTTCTTATTTATAACTTTTCTATGTATTTGATCTGACACATTATCTAATTCTTCTTCATGATTTTCTTCACCTCCTTTTGTTTCCATATTCTTAGTTTGATACTCTTGTTCCCATGTAATATTTCCATGTTCAACGCTAGGGGTTAGTAGCCGATGGTTTTGTCTATAAGATAGATTTTTCATAATTTTCTCTTGCCCTTGCATTAGGCTTTCTTTATTTGCCTATAGCTGGGCCATAGTTTCCTTTAGTTCTTGTACAGTTTCCAGGATATTTGTGTTGGTATTTTGTGGCTCATCTCCTAACTGCACCCATACTTCAGGATTACCTTCTTCAAATGATGCTAGTCTTGTTCCCATTACTGGCTGGTTTGGTGGATTCCAGCTATGCTCATGCTAATTGCTCCATGTTTCCTACATGCACATCACCAAGGATGTTATTTATTTATTCCAGAGGTTTCAGTTTACCAACTTGAGTGCTCTGATACCATATGTCACACATCCACTAGTTAATTTACATATATATATATATATATATATAAATTACTCTGATCTCCTATGATAACCATAGAACTTCTAATTAACTTATGATTATTGTCATGCCAATGTAATTCATTGCATACAGTTTAATGTGTATTGACTTTTATTATGATTATGTACAAATATACAGAGAATAATAATCTTTTCAGATCTTAGTCTAAATACTATACATAGGAAGTTAAGAGTTGAGACGAGGCCACTTGTTTGTCTCTCGTGGTGGCTCAACTTACAAAGTCCACTTGCCTTTTCACATTTTTTTTTGGAATAATGAACCTTACACTATGTATTAATTCTGTCATTGATGGATGTCCGAATTTACATCCTGCATTCTTACCCCTTGGCCCTCCATTCCGCATTAATTTGGATGACTGTTGTTCAGCCTAGGTGGAGGTGGTACTTTGCTGGAGACTCTACTGTAGTACCTCATTCATTGTATCTTCCGGATCCACTATAGATCAAATAACTTAGCTCATCAGTTGAATTAGATGGAGGTGAGGAACCCTCGAGTTGGCATGCTTTCCATTTCATTTTCCCTCTTCTAGTTGTGGTCTCTAGCATCTCTTAGGGAGGTTTTTCTCCAGTTCAGGTATACATTTCTAGATGAGTACAGTGCTCTGAGTCTTCATGCTACACGGTGGTCGATGTTATCTGAACATTTTGATTTAATTGGATAGCAATTGGGGTATTTTGGTATTCATGGCATGGATTTGTCACCAACTGGATTCTCCATTCGAGTTAACTAGGTATATTTAGCATAAGGTTATTATTATGGCTTTCCTGTATCGTTATAGCTTTTTGGTAATGCTATTAACCTCTGTTTTCCAACCCCAATAGGGTGGAGGCTTTTGTAGAGACAGAGCATAGAGAAAAGGAATTAGTCAAGACCGTTGTTTGGATCCCTGAACGTATTGAAAACCAACTCATATGCATTTCGAGTATTTACAATATGCTGTTGCATTATGATGTGTGTGTTGTACTTGATGGCAACCCACTTGTAGTAGAACATCTCACTTGTATATTGTAACTAGATGAATCTACAAAAGAGATATCAGATGTGATAGAATGCATGACAATAGTGTTTACAAATGTGATGAAATGCAGGGCAGCTTCAAGGAATCAGTTCAGAAGGAAATTCACTCAGACAAAAGATCATAGTATAGCATGTAAATAGAAAAGAATTACAGATTAATCTTCACAGAATGAAGAAAGAGAGGTATATACAGGTTCACCATTGACCAAACTGCGTATACATGCAGGTTCACTATTTACAACTCGCGTATATGTACACATGCACTTTCATAGAAGGGAAAACATGTATACCTTGCAAAACTAAATTTTTGGTCTGAAGTATTTGGTCCATGGTATTTTGATCCATGGTATTGGTCCAAGGTATCTGGTTCGAGGTATTGACCCTAGGTATTTGGTCCAAGGTATCGGTCCTAAGTGTGTTTGGCCCATGGTATTGAGAAAGGCCTAAAACTATTAAAGGAGGAGAAGATCATTAGGCTAGGGTGTAAAAGTATCGAATATCTTATGAAGTGTGAGATCTAGTATGCAGGTTATTGGGTTATGGTGCATTGCTGGATCTGAACCAAGGATGAACCTTAGCTGATGATGAGGGATCAGATCTAATCATAGATCAGGATCTTAAAGAGAAAAATGAATTATCATTAGGTGTTTTTTCTCATGTATACTCTAGGTATGAATTCTGACGCATATATTATTATGTAAATGATATGATTTGGATATAACTAAAGTCTGGAATACCTGCAGAATTATGAATTTATATTTGCAGATATATACAATGGTTGGCTTTGAGGAAAGCATGTATATATTGGCTAGTACAAGATCTAGGGGGTTGTAGCTCCCTTCCAGTAGATGCTGGAGAATGAGAGAAGGTTGTAGCCTTCTACAGGTAGAAGCCTGCGTACTAGTACAAAACTGCACTAGTACAAAAATTGTAAAGATAATTTTCTTATTATTAAAAGAAGATAGAGATGATAGTAGCAGGTGGTTTTCACCCACATTGGGTCTCCACCTTATATCTCAGTGTTCATGTGTGTTGCTTATCTGTGATGCTTTATTTTTCTTTTACTGCACTAGCTAGTGAAATCCCTGACATACTGATTAAAGTTCAATACATGATAATTTGGGTAAATCAAAAGAACTCTGCATATACGCTGGTTTCATTAAGTAAAGTTGCGTATAGACGCTCGTTCACTGAGCTAAAGTAGTGTATACAAATCAGTTTTGAAAATTCAATTATTGATCTGATAATACTGATTCACCCCCCCTCTCAATATTATTTCCAACAATTGGTATTAGGGAAGGTCCTTGAGAAGAAGCTTGATTGCTTGAAGGAAGATCCATCATCATAAGTAATCAAGAGAGTGGGGGATCCATCAGACTACCAATCTTTGATGGTAACAACTTTTCTTATTGGAAGGTAAGAACCATAGCCTATCTTCAATCTCTTCGAACAGATGTCTAGGAGATTGTGGACGGAGGATATACATTTCCATCAACAATTCCTACAGATCGGTAGGTAAAAAGAAATATGAAACCGATGCCAAGGCTGTCAAAACATTATTGGGAAGTCTGTCACAATTAGTTTTTTTCAAAGTTATGCAGCTGAAATCCACCAAAGAAATATGGGACAAAATCGTTCTAAGCTACGAAGGAGACTCTTAGGTAAAATGTGCTAAACTGCAAACTCTCAGAATTCAATATGAAGCTCACAAGATGCATAATGATGAAAGTATAGCTAGTTGCTTCTTATGTATAGATGAGATTGTTAATTGCATGAAGAATATGGGTGAAGAGATAAAGGAAGTTACCTTAGTTGAAAAAGTTTTAAGACCCTTATCTACTAAATTTGAATCAAAAGTATTTTCCATAGAAGAAAAGCAGGATGTACGAAGTATTACGATGACACAACTTCATAGAATATTAACTACTTTTGAGATGAGAAAGGAGGTCCATCAGACATGAGAGAAGCTGCATTTAAAGCTTCAGCAAAAAGAAAATAAGAACACAATGGATCAGGACATATTTTACAAGAAGAAGAGGAAGCAAACTTTGTCAAGAAGCTTCAACAGGGTTTTGGAAGATTCAGAGGTAAAATACCTTTCAAATGTTTTCCTTGTGGTAAAGATGGTCATTATGCTACCAAAAGTCCTCATAAAGATAAATATGATAAAGGGAAGGAATCTGCAAAATGGAATAGAAAACAAAGTGTAAGTAAAAAGAGCTTATATACCCATGAAGATAGTGATGGTTTATCAAATAATGATGAAGATGAAAATAGTAATGACTATAGACTTTTGATGTCTTATGAAGATGATGATTTTTTATTGTATTTAGATGGAGATGACCTTTATGAATAAATATCTAAACTCAAAATCAATTTAGAATAAAAGAATATGATTATAGATACCTTGACATACCAACTTGGTGAAAGAGAAAAACATAATGAAAAACTAGAGTGTGAAATTGTGAGTCTAAGAAAGGATCTTGAGAAAACATAAGTTCTCAATCTTAGATTTTCTAAAGGATTAGAAATCTTAATTGAAATTATCAAAGTGCAGCGTTCTCCTTTGATAAGGAAAGGTCTTGGATATACTGAAGAAGGATCTCAATCACAAAATCCGTCAACCTCAACTAAAAGCTATCTTGATGCAGCGAAGAGCAGTGAACAATTTAACGATCATCAGCAAAGGCATAAAGTAGATCACCAGGTAAATCAGGCTCAATTTACTTCAAGGATGAACAGAAGCCACAATCAACCTTAGGTAAATTGTACTCAATTTGCTTCAAAGATAAATATAAATACAATCTTCAATCACCAAGTCAGTAGATTCAATAATCTCATGAACTTCTTTAATGGTCAATGTTTCTCACGTCATAATTTTGGACACAAAGCTACTCAATGTGTTGTTTACAAAACCGTCATGACTAGAGAAGCATGAAATCAAAGGAATGTGATCGGGATCAAAAAAATATTCTATAATAACTTTTCTCTTCTTGAAAATGAAATAGAATGATGAATCATTAACAACTTGGCCATGAAGAATCTGAATGCAAGAGTAAATTTCAAGAAATATCTCAAAAGGAGAAAACTCCATTAAATCCCAAAATATGGAGAAAGAAAGAACCACAAACAGAAAGATGTGGTATATCCTTGTATGCAGAAGGACAACAAAACTAGTGGTACATCAATAGTGGATTCTCAAAACACATGCCAAGTGACAAAGAAAAGCTACATTCATATAATGCCTTAGAAAAGGAAAAGAGTGTCTCATTTGGAAATGACACTCCTGTTGTCATAAAAGGTAAAGGCTCTATTTTCTTGAAATAAAAGGTTAAATTTGGGAATGTTATGTATGTTGATGGCTTAAAGCATAACCTGTTGAGTGTGAGTCAAATGTGTGATCAAGGAAATGAAGTAGTGTTTTGATCAAATGGATGTGTTGTTCGTGAGCTTGATACAAGAGAAACTGTGATCAAAGGTACAAGAACTCCAAACAACTTATACATACTCAAGGGAGGACAACAACAATGCTATCTAAGCAATAATGATGAAAACTAGCTATGGCATAGAAGATTGGGGCATCTAAGCTTTTCTCAAATAAGGAAAGCATGCAGAGTCCATGCTATTTGGGATCTTCCAAATATCAACATTCCTGAAAATACTATATGAAGATCATGTCAATTCAGTAAGAAAAATAGTTCTCACTTCATCGAAAAGGAAGGGTCAGATAGTAAGCCTCTTGAACTTAGTCATACTGCTTTATGTGGACAATCAAGGAAAAGGTCACCTCGTGGAGAAGAATACTTTATATTATTCATTGATGATTTTTCCAGAATGTGTTGGAGAGGTCTTCTAAAGCATAAACATGAAGCATTTGAAAATTTCAAAGCCTTCAAAGCTTTGTTTGAAAATGAATCAGATCGCAAAATCAAATGCCTCAGATCTGATCGAGGAGGAGAATTTATCTCAGAAGAATTCTTTGACTTTTGTGAACAACATGGAATAAAAGGCAATTATCTACCGCAAGGTCTCCTTAGCAAAATGGAGAGGTAGAAATGATGAATAGAACTGTTCAACAAATGGCTCGTGCTATGCTAGATGAATCTAGAACTCCTACAACCTTCTGTGGTGAAGCTGCATTCACCACCATCACTATTCTCAACCAAGCAAATGTTCAGGTAAACAACACTCAAACTCCACATGAATTTTGGTATTGTAAGACTGCTACTGTAAAATACTTCAAAGTTTTTGGAAGCAAATGTTACATCAAAAGCACTGATTAAAAACTTGGTAAGTTTGATCCAGAGCAGATGAAGGTATTCTTCTTGGCTACTCTTCCCGAAGTAAAGGATATAAATGTTATAATAAAATACTTGGGAAAATTATTGAAAGTATGATGTTGTTGTTGATGAATCATGCAAAAATCCAAAATAGATAAAAACCAAAGATTATGACAATGAAGAAGATGAGGATCATTTTCCCACATCAAATCACACTGACTCTGAGGAAGAAACCAATGAAGCACCAAAAGAAGAGATAACGATAGAAGAAAAGACTCGTCTATGTATGTTCAGAAAATCCATCTAGAAACTCAAATTTTAGGGGAAAAAGGGGTAGGTGTGCAGACTAGAAGAACCATTGCCGAAACCTCAAGCTATCTAGCATTACTATCTTCCATTGAACCTCAAAATGTAAATGAGGCATGCAGAGATGAATGTTGGGTCAAGGCCATGAATGAAGAACTTGAGAAAATTGAAAAGAATAATATTTGGGAATTAGTTCCTAGATCTCATGACAAGAATATCATATGTAAAAAATAGATATTCAAAAACAAGTTGAACGAAAATGGAGAAGTTATCAGAAAAAAGGGCAGACTCATTTGCAAAGGATATGCTCAACAAGAAGGTATAGATTTCAAAGAAACTTTTGTACCTATTGCTAGACTTGAAGCCATAAGAATGTTTCTTGCTCTTTCTAGTTTTTAGAAATTCAAAGTATACCAAATGGATGTAAAATATTCCTTTCTTAATGGAGACTTAGAAGAAGAAGTCTATATTGAACAACCAGAAGGATTCATTCTTGGAAATGATGCAAAACTTGTATGCGAACTTAGAAAGGCTCTCTATGGTCTAAAAAAACCTCCAAGGGCCTGGTATTACCATCTGGACAAATATCTCCACCAACAGGGTTTTCCAAGGGGGTTAGTAGATAGCAATCTATGTACAAATATGGACACTAATAAATTGCTAATAATTGTTGTGTATGTTGATGACATCATTTTTGGTAGCAATGAAGAATCCATGAGTCAGAATTTTGCCTTGATAATGCAGTAAGAATTTGAAATGTCCTTTCTTGGTAAGCTTATCTATTTTCTTGGTCTACAAATTCAACAAAATAAAGATGGTATTTTTCTCTCACAAACCAAATATCTCAAACGGATCCTGAAAAAGTATGGCATGGAAGATTCTAAACCAGTATGTAGCCTAATGGTAAGAGGATGTAGTCTAATCTCAAATGATGAATCAACAGCAGTACATCAACCAACTTGTAGATCCATGATTGGAAGTCTGCTTTATCTAACAGGTACCCGACCGGACATCATGCATGCAGTGGGAATACTTGGAAGATTCCAAAAAACTCCAAAGGAATCACACCTTCAAGCAGTAAAGAGGATTTTCAAATATCTTCAAGGAACACAAAACATTGGTTTATGGTATAATAGAGATACATATCTTACACTTCATGCATATACAAATACAGATTGGGAACAAAGTGTTGATGATAGAAAAAGCGCTAGTGGTGGTGCATTCTATATGGGTTCTAGGTTAGTGCCTTGGTTCAACAAGAAGTAAAGTTCAATTGCATTATCTATAGTTAAAGAAAAATACGTGGCTGCTACATCTTGCTGCACACAACTACTTTGGATGATGCAAACCTTGCAAGACATTCAGATCACATGTACTCCACCCATCTCCATTCTATGTGATAATACAAGTGTCATCAGTATTTCAAAGAATCCAGACATGCACTCCAAGACAAAGCACATACCCATCAAATATCATTTTCTACGTGAAAAAATGCTTGAACGAAGGTCAAATTGGAGTATGTTCCCTCCAAAGAACAGTTTAATGATATATTCACTAAACCACTACTGAGAGAGACATTGAATATCTCAGGCAAAAGATGGGAGTAGTTGCTGCATCATCCTACTGTTAAAACCTATTTTATTTAGAGAAAGGTGGTTAGACGTGAGTTTCATAAAGTGTAGTCGCGTACATAAGCGTGTTTCTATGGGCACAATTGTGTATATGTTGGTTTAAAGAAAAGTAGTGGGCCAGACTTAGGAAAAAAGGGGTTTGCTATGGTTCTTTCAATTATTTGCTCTGTTTGATGATGGTGTCAATCTACTGATAACATGTGGAAATATATTGGTACTCATAAAGTTGTTGATAACTTGATGTATATCTGATTGATGATAATTCTTTGATATCTCTTACTTACATAAGCAATGATCAGATCTGACAGTGAACAGGTTCAGGGGGAGAACATGGTTGATGATATTTTGGGAACTAATAATGGACATATATAGGTTGTTGGTCTGGATGCTATTGACAAAAGCTACTGATGGTGCAGAGCATATGATATTTGCTGATGGCTATCATGGTCTTGTTTAAGATATTTGGTCTCTGTTATATATGTCATGTATATCTCTTAATGTAACAGTCATGAAAATACCTAATTTGTAACCCAACTATGCATGGGATGGATGATGTAATGTTTCTTATTTTTGACATGTACAAACATTTGGTATATCCCCACTTGGTTGGGAGATGGATGTATGTATGAGTCATTGGTGATATGAAGGTCATTTGCGATGTATGTATAGAGTCATGTTCTTTTAGAACATCTTTTTGCAGACTTTGCTTATGCTTAGGGGGAGCATGGAGTCGATCATGGGAGCTCAATCAACACACTTCAGCATATCAGAGAATTCAGCATGCATTCAAGGGGAGCATGACCTTTTGCCCTTGATGTCAAAGGGGGAGAGCGACTTGGTGTGGTTGTTGCCATCAAGTCCAAAGGGGGAGATTATTAGCATTATGATGTATGTGTTGTACTTGATGGAAACCCACTTGTCACAGAACAACTCACTTGTATATGGTAACTAGATGAATCTACAGAAGAGATATCAGATGTGACAGAATGCATGATAGCAGTGTTTACAGATGTGATGAAATGCAGGGCAGCTTCAAGGAACCAGTTCAGAAGGAAACTCACTCAGATGAAAGATCACAGTATAGCAGGTAAACAACAAATAATTACAGATCAGTCTTCATAGAATGAAGAAAGAGAGGTATACAGAGGTTCACCATTGACCATGTTGTATATACATGCAAGTTCACTATTTACAAGTTGAGTATACGTACACATGCACTTCAATAGAAGGAAAAGCGTGTTTACCTTGGAAAACTAAATTTTTGGTCCGAAGTATTTGGTCCATGGTATTTTGATCTATGGTATTGGTCCAAGGTATCTGGTCTGAGGTATTGACCCTAGATATTTTGTCCAAGGTATTGGTCCTAAGTGGTTTTGGTCCATGGTATTGAGAAAGGCGTAAAACTATAAAAGGAGGAGAAGATCATTAGGCTAAGGTATAAAAGTATCAAATATCTTATGAAGTGTGAGATCTAGTAGGCAGGTTATTGGGTTATGGTGCATTGTTGGATCTAAACCAAGGATGAACCTTAGCTGATGATGACGGATCAGATCTAATGATAGATCAGGATCTGAAGGTGAAAAATGAATTATCATTAGGTATTTTTGCTCATGTATACTCTAGATCTGAATTTTGATGCATATATTATTATGTAAATGATATGATATGGGTATAACTAAAGTCTGGAATAGATTTTGAATTTTGAATTTATATTTGGAGATATATACCCTAGATGGTTTTGAGGAAGGTGCGTATACATTTATATTTGACACATGGAAGTAGTGTATACCTTATAAAATATGTTTTAGTTGCTTTTGTTTGCTATTGTAGTGTTTTGGGTTCTGGTTACTATATTCTAGTGAAAACATTCTGAACGATCAGATTGATGGGTTGTCAAAGTGATTGATTGATTTGGTTGTGGTTGGTTCAAAAGGAAATTGGGTGATGTAGATATATTTGATGATTGAATGATGTTGTTGATGGATCCAGTCTAAAAATTTATGAAACGAGGTCTGTGAAGGAACAAAGAAGGTCATAGCCTTCTGTAGGTAGGTGCCTGTGTACTAGCAAACATATCGGCTAGTACAAGAGCTAGGAGTTTTTAGCTCCCTTCCAGTAGAAGCTGGAGAATTAGAGAAGGTTCTAGCCTTCTATAAGTAGAAGCCTGCATACTGGTATAAGACTGCACTAGTACAAAAATTGTAAACAGAATTTTCTTATTATTAAAAGAAGACAGAAATGATAGCAGTCGGTGTTTTTCACCCACATTGGGTTTCCACCTTATATCTTGGTGTTCATGTGTGTTGATTGTGTGTGATGCTTTATTTTTCTTTTACTACATTGTCTAATGAAGTCCTAATATACTTATTAAAGTTCAATACATGATAATTTCGGTAAATCAAAAGATCTCAGCATATATGATGGTTTCATTAAGTACAGTTGCGTATAAACGCTAGTTCACTTAGATAAAGTAGCATATAGAAACATGTTTTGAAAATAAAAATATTGATCTGATAACACTGATTCACCCCCCTCTTAGTATTATTTCCAACATATGCAAGTTATCTTGCTTGGTTCATGTGGTTGGAGCTTTAGCTTTGTAGGGAGCTCATTATTTACTTTGTTGAAATTATAGTATCAAAATACTTGCTTATTCTTTTAGTTGTAAAATTTGAATTAGTTTAATTCATCTATGTGGCCTTCTAGCCTTGTAAATTTTCCAAGGTTATACCGACATGTCGATCAGGGTTTTTCCATTTGTATATATTTATTGCTAAGGGTGGAGAATCTCGGACCCTAGCTGGAATGGCTACATTATGGTTTTAAAGACTATTAAATAAATTATATTTTTGTTTATGATTATCTGTAGTATTTGAATGCAATATTTGTCATCGTTACTTAGTTTTTACTGTTTATGATTGTAGTATTTCTACGTGGGTTTCACTGGCTTTCTACTTGCGTTCCATGGTCAAATTATGTTGCATTTCTTCTTTACATTTTAACAATTTAGAACATTATGCATGCCCTGGCACCTCCAACAAGAAGGGTTTGAAGTTTGAAAGGAGAAGTCCTCAGATTTTATTTTCACAATGTAACTTAATTCTTTCTAAAAATAATTGAGGGTTTATTATTTTCTATCTCATTTATACTTATTTAATTCATGGAATTTAGTCCAAACATTCAGTCTCACTCTCGACTGGGAGTTCTTACTGTATTTCTTCCCTTACTTGTTTCACTGGTTCATATGTTCGTTAAATTGAGACCGCAATTCTCTCTTTCCAAACACTTATTATGAGTTAAGGTTCTGTTTATATTCGTGGTCTTGGATATTACCCTCTTGCTTTGTGTTTTTTGGAATTTTTACTTAGTTGTATATCTTTTAAGAAATACATATTATAATAGATTTCTTTGCTATGAAAATCTCCTTTTCGTTCTCTTGACAAAGAGGCTTGGTATTCTGATCTAGTATAATGGTAGTTCTATTCAGAATTTCTAATGGATAAGTATTTGTTTTCTGGCCAGCATAATTATATTTCATATTCATAACTATGTTTGTCTTATTGCATATCTCGTTGAGTTTCTACGAATACTGTAAGTTTGGCTATTATTAAATATTATCTATTCTCTCCTTTGAATGAATTTATTTGTTCACATATTATCATAACATTCACCATAGTTAATCAAACTAGCTCATTCCTAATCGCTGGGAATGATCATTGTACTTACACCATAAATAGGATAAAATCTAACTAATAATCTAGTAGAAATTTCACTTATCTGGAACGCTGACTAGCTCGAATTATTCTGGTTTCAGTTTACAGCCAGACCTTATTTTTTGTGTCTTTGCCTCCGAACCTTGGGACTACCTCAGTCATCTCCCCCTGAGCGATTCCTGAATACAGGAACTCTTTTTTATTGAGAACTTATAGTCTCACTGCCCTCTGATCCAAACCAAACATGGCCTCATAAAACTACCTGCCATTTCAACAGACCATTTACCTTTCTATTTCTTATTCTACTTGATCTTAGATACCTCTATCCTCTTGATATTCTTGAATAAATCCTTCAGAAATTAGTTAGGAGTAGGTAATTTTATCTCTATCTGATTAATTAGTAAAATAATATTTACTAATAACTATTGCCTTATTTCCAAAAATAATTAATTTCCAAAATAGTATTTTTTTAATTAAGAAAATAAATAGTTCTTTCAAACTGCAATAATTAAAATATTTACATGGTTTGGGGATATCACAATTTCACTAAAATTTATAATGTAACAAATGACTTATGTCACTGAAACCCTGATTTTGTAGAAGTAAATGACATTGTGAGAGTCGGCGAGAAGCTACACAAAAAGATTTTAGCCTGACGCATATGGATAATGGTAACGACGATCTTACGTTCTTTGTGTTCTGCATTCATCGGCTCTATCTAATAATTGATTTATTAATAATTCTTCTCAAATAAACTAATTGAACTAGGATCAGATAAAGCAATTCAAATCCCTAATCCCTAAACCTACACTGTAAAATAACATTTGAATGGAATGCACAGAATGAATGTTATATAAAAATAAAACCTCTGATTTGTAGATCTTAGGGATGTGAGGCTTTATGTATCCCTCGGTTTTGTAATGGTGAACCCATGTTCTCCATTATTCGCCCCAGATTTAATCTCAGTCCTCTAATTATATTTTCTTTTTAACTCAATGTCCCCTAATACCTTGAGGTTGAAATTGGGTGCCTTCCACGAAGTAGTGTAATTAGTTTATTAAAATATTTATTTAATATAATTATTTATTATATTAAATATAACATGTGGCTAATGGGACTTATATGTGGGTGATAACAATGGCATTAATAGTGATTAGATGGAAGGGGGGCGAGAGGTTTGACCACATGGCCACCCGCGTCCGTGTCAATTAATATATATACTTGATTAATTTTAGGAGCAAAATTTATTTATACAATCTCTTAGGTATTGATTTTTTAAAATAAATTTGCTAGGTTTTCATGGTGTTGTAGCAGCTGCAGCACTCTCCAAAATTTTGGCCTGCATCCAATTTCAGAGCCTTCCTTTGGTTTTTCCATGATGTTTGCAAGCACTCAGGCTCATCCCGTGAGCTCCTGTTGAGTCTTTGCACCCTAGTCATTTGACCATGCACCGAACATCTTTTAGCCTGTTGGTCACAATGTCATGCCTGTAGTCATGTTCTAGTTATGTTCATGACCATATTTGTATTGACAAGTTGTATTCACCATGTAAGCATCTGTCACCCTCACACACGAATTTGTATGCAATATTTTGCAAGTGTCGTCGCGACCATTCAATAAACTATCACAAGTGGCCCACTTGTCGTTCGCAACCATTGGTTAGGCACACTGGGTGTATGTTGTCTTGATGGTTTGGGTGTCTTGTTGTCAAGTCATGTTGAGTGTGGGTTCACAAGGTCATGCATGTATAAAGTCACTCGTTCACACACTTAGTCATTTTGCTGAAACTCTACCAACTGGACCACCCTCTAGCAGTCGTAACTTTGTTGAGTTGCACTATGCAGTCTTAGCTCTCAGTGATCATGTACTGATGTCTAGAATTATGCAGAGCTTGAGGTTGCCTCCCAGGTAGTCTATACTATGCAATGCTCGAGTTGACCCGACTCACTGTGACTTAGAACAACATAGAATTTTCTCAGGAAGCCATCTTAATCTGCACTACCCACAAGCAAAGCCATCATGCCTCAAGATGGCCAACTGGGGAGTTTGACTAGGCAGTGACCCCGGGCTTCACTCCTCCAAAAAATTATGCAGAAGCTACGAACCATGCGAGCCTATGATGACTAAATAAATTTTGCATACATGCTTGATAGACACCTGCTATTTATCATGCACTTTTGTCAAAATTTGCATAGTTTTGTTAGCTAGTCACCTTATCAACCAACCTACTCCTCCTCTTGAAAACTGTGTAGTTCTCATGGGTTGTCTCCCAACTTCGCAACATCCGGCTCAACTAGAAAATGCTCAGGAATGTCTTGCAAGTCACCCTCCAAGCTTTGCACAAATTTGGATGCACTTTTGTCAAAATTTGCATAGTTTTGTTAGCTAGTCACCTTATCAACCAACCTACTCCTTCTCTTGAAAACTGTGTAGTTCTCATGGGTTGTCTCCCAACTTTGCAACATCCGGCTCAACTAGAAAATTCTCAGGAATGTCTTGAAAGTCACCCTCCAAGCTTTGCACAATTTTGGCCAGCAACATCCCACACCCCGTTGCCAAACTCCTCATAGAATCTATGTAGTTATCATTGCTAGGGTCCCCCTACTCCCTACACTATCTCCCTAGAAAAATTGAGCAGATATTCCCTCTAGCCGAGCCAGATCCCACAGACAAACACTCCTAATCCACACTGCCCATCTCAGCATCCCAGTGAGCTCTGTGCAATTTTCATTGACAGTGCCCAGAGCCCTTATCCCGATATGAAATGTTCTCTTCACAGTTTCAAACACTTGTCCTTCCTCCTAGTCACCTACATCTGAAAACGAAAGATAATGCACCATGATAGACTTGGATATTTCTAGATTTGATGTCCTCTTGTCATGAGTGATTGCAGATACTGGTACATGGATGAGACATGGTGCGATGACAAACGAAATGAAAATAAATCATAATCTAGGAGACTTCTTCATGAATGTATGAACACATGGAGCATGCCAAGCAAAAGCGAAGAAGAGACATCCACATGCAACATCAAGCAAACACCAAGACCATCGAAGACTCTGCACACCTTTCCATGTGAAGGTGAAGCCATCATACACCAAGGGCACATCCATCACTCAAAAACACTACAGCTTGACATGAACACCACCAAAAACATGAACATACTAGCTCTGTCGTGCTGATTCATGTCATGAGTCATCTTGGCCACATCACTAGTGCAGGTCATGTTGTTGTAATTATTGTAATGTAACGTGGAAGTCCAAGAGATCCACATGTAAAGTTGAAGAGTCATGTAATTCAAATAGCCATGAGAGAATTCAAAGAGTGACAAGGCTTAGTTTCACCCTTAGATATATATACCCCTCATTCGTACATGAAAAAGACTTTTCATTGTGGCTCCTCCCACATAGCTTGAGAGTTTGTAGTCTTTTCTTTGAGGAGCGAGCAGTGGCTCCAACACCCCACTATGAGGGTTTTTGATGTAATGGTATACCGATGTGTCTTGGAACTTTCGCTCAATTCAAATTCCTGATAACAAGTCAACACATCTTCAGACACGTATTGTATTTGTTTGTAAGACTATTATTTGGAAACTTGTAATACATGTTTCTTTAATCTGTATCAAGAAAGTTGAACTATTTTGGTTGTTCTAATACATATTATTATGAAATGTGTTATATAAGTTTTTAACATTGTCTCGCCCGTGTGTACTATTTTTCTAGACACTCAATGAAACCATTCTCTAAACTTGCTATAACGATCATCGCACTCGTGTGGACTATTCCGTTGGGTGTCGTACGTGTTATCTGTTCATTGTGTGTTTGTGACTGCCACATCCATGTGGACTACTTCACCGAAATTTGTGCATGTCCTATTGTGTTGTTTGTCTCTGACAGCGTTGGGATTATTCCCTTTCGAGTTGACAATCACTTCCACTCTCTCCCTCTGTAGTGAAAGAACCTTGACACAAGTAACACTAAGCACTCACCAGGAATGTGAACCTCAATGTTTCAAGACAAAGCAAACCACTCTCATGTGCTAACAAGCAAGAGTTAAGGCAAACCATTAAGGCAAAGGAAACCGGGCCATCATACTAGATGGGACTCCCACTCGAAATGACGTGAGGTCTAGTTCAGACTTCATACAGGGGAGATCCCCTGACTGTTGGCAGGTCGAGTATCGTCAACATTTCTGGCACTATAGGGAGGCCCACCAGTTTTTTATGGCTAAATGTCCTCTCACCCCCAATCATCAATCATTTAGTCAAGGCAGTAACTTGCACTCCTTCTCATGTACATGCAACTCTGAAGTTAGTTACTCCTCACTTCCCAGACCTAAACATGAAATTTCATATCAGCACCTCCACTCTATTCATCACATCACCCATCAGTTTTCAAAGGCATTTTGACTGATCCCAGGAATACAATATCTTCCATACGCATCAAGAAAGCCAAAGACCACTCCCACAGGAGTTGTTGTAACATCGGTGGAAGAAGCAGTTCTTTCCACACTCGAAGGTCTAGCAGAAGATGTTGAGAACAAAGAGGAAAAATCAGTCTTCCAATAGGGAGAACAAGACACCCTCGTGGCCTTGGGCTTAGATTCCAGTATAAGAGGTGGAAGGGAAGGCACTAGAGGAGGGAGAGACAGGGATGAACCAACAGAATCAGAGCCGGAACCATGAGATTTTGAAGAAGAGGAGGAAGACAAAGAAGTAGAAGACATGGTTGACCAAAACTTGGAATGGATGACTCAAGGACCATTGGCTCTCCCAGTTTCTTTTCACATGATGCCAAAGGGTTCAGAGAGAATGCTCAAAAAGTATGACCCTGATAGAGAAACGAAGGTAGAAGATCACTTGGACAACTTCTACCTACATCTGTAGACACTTGAGGTATGGTACGATGATGTTGCATGCAGATTGTTTCTAGGTACCTTGGATGAACGCGTAGCAGTATGGTATCACAACCTTCCGGTCAACTCCATCCATAATTGGGGTGTGTTCTAACAAATGTTTCTGGAAAATTTAAATGATGACAAGACCCTAGCCATGTTGCTCAAAGAGTTGGGTAGTCTAAAGATGGAGGAAAAATAAAACGTAAAATATTTCAATCATAGGTTTTTGTGCATATTGAAAAAGTTTGCAGCAGACATGAAACTTCATGACTCCATCACCGTCAACTACTATACATCTGCACTTCCAACTAGTATTATGCAGTTCGAGAAGCAAGCTACGAAACTAGCACTACAAGAAAATTGCAAAGAGGCAATTAGTGTAGAGAAGGACCTACACGTAATTGGAGTCATCAAGGATGATGAACCAACAAATGACCCCAGAGATGTGAGAAGGAAGCCCTAGGCTACGCTAAGCAAGGGTAAATACAAGGAAGCAAGTGAGATTGAAAGCCTTATTCATCTTGTCAAGAAATTGATGACAGAGGTGTCTAAGTTGAAACAATGAACGATCAAAACATCTGCAAGTAGTTGGTTTCCTGGACAATAGAAAGGGATTATGTCATTAGGCAGTAACTGGTTCTCGGCTAAAAATGCACAGAGCTTTATCTTAGTGTTCCTGATAGAACAATGCGGGAATGATGAATTCTGATCATTCCATAGAGATGATCACTCGAAAGGGTCTTGTTCGGATTGGAAACAAGTTACAAATTTGGTATGAACTTGTGCACTAAATGTAGTGAGCAGTACCCAGTACCAGCTGAGAGACCCAAACGATGACAAATATGCTGCACTTGATGAGGCACTTAGCCCTGGCCAGGTAATCAACATGTATCAGTGCTCACAAGCAGCGTAGAAAATGAACACCAAGAAGTAGCCCGCAAAAAAAAATGGTTGATACAATCTTAGAATTCAAGGAGCTAACCATACATTCTGGGAGATGAGAGAAAAGATTAAATTGTTGAGGAAGTTTGATCCAGCAACCATCTAGAAGTAGAAAACACGAAGCATGCCTGGGAAGACAACAGAGAACAAGACTACGTCCATGAGTATAAAACTACAGAAAACCCCACCAAATAGTACAAACACGAGTCTAACCTCAGACATCTTGGTGAGCTTACCTGCTCTTGACTACAACATTATTGAAGACATGAAGAAAACTTGCGCAGACATTTCTTTGTTCGAGTTAGCTAAGATTCCAAGTCAACATGATATTATTTTGTGTGCACTGGGTTAAACTTCTGCAGGCAATGCAACCTCTACTAGTAAGGGATAAAGCACATATCCTGGTTCACTCACAACTCTTCTTAACACACTGCGGATGGAAGAAGCAAAATTTGTTTTCCCTCGATTATTTCTTTCATTCTAAATATTTAACTACAATGTTCCTAACGGTTTGATTGATTCTGGCACACCAGCCAATGTCATGCCTCTCTCCATCACCACGGAGATTAATGCTCAATGGAGCAAGACATCTACATAGATCATCCAACTAGATCAGTGACGCACACCATCCATTAGTGAGATTCGAGATGTGATCATTTGATTATCTCATGAAGACCGAGCTCACCAGTGCATCAACATTGTTGCTGTGGGGATAATGAAAGCATATGGCATACTACTTAGTACAGATTGGTCTTGCAAGTTTAATCGATACTTTGCTATAGACTAGTCACACTTGTGGCTTCTATACCAGGGAAAAAGCAATTGGATCTGAGTGTTATCTGAGAGATACATGAGACACAACATCACTCCCATCAATGGTGAGCATGAAACAATGGCTTTTGTAGAGCTCATGTTCAACATCTGCCTCTTGGAAACAATGCTGGAGTGTTATCTCGCACAGGCAACATCGAGCCCACCAACCACCTAGTTGTGCCTCCTTCCTCAGTCAACTAATGGAAATGATACCTATACAACACATTCTAACACTAGTAATAGTAGAAGTAGCAGTAGAAGTATTAGTAGTAGCAATGGTACAAGCATGTCGAATAGTCTATGTATAGATGCATTATGGACCATGTATTTTGATGGATCAAAGACACGGGATGGATCTAGAGCTAGGTTTGTCTTGATTGATCCAAAGCATAAGAAATTTCCTATCTTGAGCCTCTTGGAGTTAAAGTGCACAAACCACATTTTTGAATATGAAGCACTCATGTTGGGCGTCCAGAAGGCCATCCGCCTCAAAATTATTGTGCCCAAAGTGGTAGGTGATTTAGAGATTGTGGTATGGAAGGTATGTAACACCATACCTTATTTATCACCTCATCTCAATAGTTACGAACAAGAGGTATGGTGATGAATCTCTACTTCCAATCATTCAATATCATTGTTGTGCCAAGAACACATAATGCAACTATCAATGCTTTAGCAAACACAACTTCTAGGATGTCACTGCTTAGGGATAGATTTATTGTTTAAATTTTATATAAGCCTTATATCCATGATAACATAACTAATTTACATGTTCTTGGAGTTGATCAATAGATACAACACTTCATGTCCAATTATGATGTCTTTGAAGATGCACCGATTGATGAAGATGGGCACAACCAGTCTATGCAAGATGCAATTGACGACAAGAAAGGAAACCTCGCCCCCAAAGGGGTTGTACCTCTTGATAATATTTATGACTTTCTGAACCCCTTCAAAGGGTAATCAAATATCAAAACCCACAGTTCCACCATGATGAACAAACATATTAATCTGGGAATAGACCACGATCTAAAGTTCGTTAGTCTCAATACGCGCTCCACATTGCAGGAGTGGCATGTTTTTGTCTACTTGTTCAAACAGTATTGGTACATGCCTACATAGGAATATGATGGTCTGAGTACATACAACACATGAATAATCCAACACATGATTCAAATCAAAGAAGGGACCAATCCATTGCAGCAAAACCTGAGGAAAGTACATCTGTCACTTGAGCCCTTATACAAAAAGAACTAGCTAAGTTGTTGGATGCTTGGGTCACTTACAGAGTTCATCATTTTACATGGGTTTCTAATTTAATTTATGTACGTAATAAATCCAGGGCATTGATTTATGAAACTTGAACGACTCCTGGAACAAACAAAGCTACCCCGTGTCATCGACAAAACTTATGTTACACATAGTATCTAGAGTAGGAATGCCATCTTTTCTTAATGGTTTTTTGGGATACAACCAGGTTCCGGTAGGGGAACCAGATAGTCTGATACTAGCCCACACATGTATCATCTATAATCACTTGACAGGAAGGTTAACAACCTTGCTATGAATGACCAATATCTCAAACACTATTTTTGGTAAGCCAGGGCTGTGCCCTGCGCCATGTACATAGTTTGTTACAACTTGTTTTTTTTTTCACTTTGCTGACTATTTTTGTTTCATTTTGTTATTTTTTCTTAGTTTCATGCTATTTTTTGTTTTGTAAACAAGTGCTACCCTTTACTAAGTTCTGGATTTTGAATAAGTATGTGGCTAAGATCCAAAGAGAACATTGCAACACTTGGATAGTCTTGTGTCCATCTTCTTTGTTCTTAGCTATAACCTTTGGCTGATGAAGTATTAGTGGAAAATATGAGTCATATACAAGGGAAGCTTGGGTCTAACCATGAACCTGTGTCCACACTGGGAAACCCCATGCCTATACTCAACCTTCTATTCTGTGTTTTCAAGCTCATCTAAATAGTAGAAACGAAGAAGGGAAAATATAAACAAGCAAACCTATGTCAAAGGTATTACATGCTTGTCTAAAGGAAAAACCTCTTCTTCTCTCAATAAGTCGGGATTCCTCTTCCGACCAAAAATAAATAAGCGTCTATGCATAGTCCTCTTTTATAAAACACAAAGGTGAAAGAAGAGAAAGGCTTCCTACACAGAGACGTGAAGCATGTAATTCCACCGGGGTACTAACCAGGCTCGCTGGAAGTAGAGTAGTGCATGTGTTCATGTGTGACTCTAATGGGGTACTTTCGAGGCCTTCTGGTAGTGGAGCAACACCAGAGATGAAAACTTATGCTCTGAAATTTTTTAACTCGCAAGCCAAACAACCCTTCTTGATTTCGAAACACTCTCATCAAGATGAAACTTCTTGTTGTGTTTTACTGAGTTGGCGAAAGGTGAACTATATCTATCCATGGCGTAAGTGGGGAAGCTGAAGTAACACATGAAATGATTCAATAATCCCTGAAAGACCAAGGCCCTATGATGTCAATGGACCAAAAAATCGAAGCTGGTATTCAACCAGTGCATTTCCAAGTGTTATAATGGTTGCAATACCCTCCAAAATTTTGGTCTGCATCTAATTTTAGAGCCTTTCTTAGGTTTTTCCTTGATGTTTGCAAGAAATTGGGCTCTTGTGAGCTCATGTTGAGTCTTTCCACCCTCCTCGCTTGACCATTCATAGGAAATATTTTAACATGTTGGCCACAATGTCATGCTTGCAGTGATTTTATGCCCATGTCCATGAGCGTCTTCATGTATACAAGTTGTATTCACTATGTAAGCATTCATTACACACACACACACACGAATTTGTATGCAATTTCATGCAAGTGTTCTCGTCGTCATTCAATGATCTATCACAAGTGTCATGCTTTTCGCTTGCACTCATTAGTCAGTCACACTCAATGTGTTGTCTTGATGGTTCAAGGTATCTTGTCATCAAGTCATATTGACTGTGTGTTTTCAAGGTCATGTGTGTACGGAGTCACTCGTTCACAAACTTAGTCAGTTTTCTCAAACTCTGTTGATCAGACCACCCTCTAGTAGCCATACCTTCACTAAGCTGCAGTACGTAGTCTTAGCTCTTAATGGTCATGTATCGCTGCCAAAAATTACATAGATATTGAGGCTTCCTCCCAGGTAGTATGCACTATGCAATCCTGGAGTCAACTTGACTAACTACCACCTAGAATGCTGCAAAAGTTTTTTAGCAAGCCATCTCAATCTGTGTTACCCGCAAGCAAAGCCATTAAGCCTCCAGCTAGTGAACCAGAGAGTTTGATTGGGAAGTGAACCTAAGCCTGAATCCTCCAAAAAATTGCGTAGAAGCTGTCAAGCATGCCCACCTATGCTAATTGAAGAAATTACACAGACATGTTGGACAGAAACCCATTGCCTGTCAATGCATTTTCCTTGAAATTTGCGTAGTTCTATTAGCAAGTCAACTTATCAGTCAACTTGTTTCTCCTCCTAAAAATTGCATAGTTTTCATGGGTTGTCTCCGAGCTACCCAAAATCCTGCTCAGTCTAGAAACTATGAATGGATGTCCTACATGCTAGCTTTCTATATCTACACTGTTTTTTCCAGCAACCTCCTTAAGCTCGCCGCTAGGCTCCCTAGAGTATCTGCATAGTCTTCACTACCAGTGTCCCCCTGCTACCTGGACTGTCTCCCTGGAAAAATTATGGAGATCTACCCTCAAGCTGAGCCGATCTCACAAACAGTCACTGCTAATTCGGATTGTCCATCTCAGTCTCCCAGTGACCTCTGCACAATTTTCACTAACAGTGCCCGGAGCTCGCATCCCATCGTGAAATGTGCTCTGCATAGTTTTAGAGCCTTGTCCTCTCTTCTAGTCACCTACATCCGAAAACAAAAGGTATTGCATCATGGTATATTAGGAGATTTCTGGACTTCATGTCATCTCTTTATGAGTGATTATAGATAGAGGTACATGGATGAGACATGGCACGACGATGAATGGGATGAACATGGAGTGCATGCTAGAAGACTTGTTCACAAATGAAATAACACATGGATCATGCCAAGTACAAGCGAAGGAGAGACATGCATGTGAAACATCAAGTAAACACCAATCCCATCGAAGACTCCACACACCCATGTGGAGGTGAAGCCATGATATAGCAAGAGCACATCCGTCACTCAGCAACACTAAAGCTCGACATGAACAACAACAATAGCATGAACATACCAACTCTGTCGTGTTGAGTCATGTCATGAGTCATCTCGGCCACATCATTATTGTCGGCCATTTTGTTGTAATTAATGTAATATAATGTGGAAATCTAAGAGAGCCACATGTAAAGTTGAAGATTCATGTAAGTCAAACATTCATGAGGGAAGTCGAATAGTGACAAGGGTCAATTTTAGCCTTGGCTATATATACCCCTCATTTGTACATGCAATAGAATTTTCACCTTGGCTCCTCCCAGATAGTCTTGAGAGTTTGTAGTCTTTTCTTTGAGGAGCGAACAGTGGCTCCAACACCTTGCTATCAGGGTTAGTGATGTAATGGTTTATTGATGTGTCTTGGAACGTTCTTTAATTCAAAACCCTAATAACAGGTTAGCATCTTTTCATACATGTATTATATTTGTTTATAATACTATTCTTTAGACACTTGTAAGGCATGTTGCTTTAGCATGTATTAAGAGAGTTCAACTATTTATGTTGTTCTAATATATATCCTTATGAAAATGTATTGTATAATTTGTTAACGTTGTCTAAGTGGTGTGGACTATTCCATCAGACACTCGACAAAACCATTCTCCAAACTTTCTATAATGACTGTCACACTCATATGGACTATTCCAATGAGTATTGTATGTGGTATCCATTCACTATGTGTTTGCGACTGTTGCATCCGTATGGACTACTCGTTGGAAGCTGCACATGTCTTGTTGTGTTGTGTTTCTTTGACAAATTTGGGACTATTCCTTTTTGACTTGAGACTCACTTCCACCCTCTCCCTCTATGGTGAAATAACTTTGACACAATTAAAAATAAGAAATCGCTAAGCATGCAAACCTCATTGTTCATAGAAAAATCAGAACACTCTCATGTGCTGACAAGCAAGAGCTAAGAAAAACCTCTCAGACATTGGCAACCGAGACATCATACCGGATGGAACTCCCACTAGTACAAAATGGCTAATTAGTTACTAAGACAATGACTAAAATTTGCATATAATGACTATTTTTCAATCGGTGACCAGTAGTAGCTAATTTACAGTATCTTATAATGCAACCAACTTTTAGTCATTTCCAGCTTAGTCATTAATTGATTGTCTCAATTTTATCATCTAACAGTATATTTAATCATAAATTTGGTCATTAATTTAGTTATTTATTTAATCATTAATTGCCACAATTAATGACCAAATGTACAACAAAATATATTACTATATGATCATCTAAGAAAACTAATTAATCACTAAATAAATATGACCAAAATGTTGGTTGTGTTATAAGATAATGTAAATTAGCTACTAATAGTCATATATATGCAAAATTTAGCTGTCATTTGTAATAAAAATTAATCATTTGCAATAGTTATTTATATTTTTTGGTAGTTTCATATTCATTATATAAATGACTAATTTAGTAGCTTATATTCATTTCATTTATTTTCATTTATTTTCATTAATAATCATTATAAATGACTAATTTAGTTGTATATTCATTTTATTTGTGTTCATCATTAATCAATATAAACTACTAATTTAGTAGTTTTAGATTGATTTTATGTGTTCATTTATTAATCAACATAGATTAATTAGTATGATTTTGTGACTAAATTGAAAAAACATCATACAATGTGAATTGGTTCATCTAATTTGAAAATTCAAAATTACATATGTTAGTTAAAATACTAAACAATATCAAGTGCAACTATAAATAATTTCAACAACAGAAATTATAATATACGAAATGTTGAGTATTACAACATGAGTTTCCAACCTAACATTGGTTGGACTACAATTTACACATGAATTTTTGTTTCATCACTATAAAACATTATCATTGTGATGTCAAGTCATTGCAGGTGAATTCACCAACTATGAACACTTGAACATCAGTCTCTATGTGTGTTTCTTATGTGGGATATTTGCTTTTAGGGTACCACTAGACCGGTTCTCTTATCTCTTTTTGAATTTTTCGCCCTAGTGTTAATGTTCTCTTCTTTCTTCAAATCCTGCTACATACCATCAATACTGAGTTCCTTTTCTGAAAACAAAAGAACCTAGAATGTAGAGTGTAAGACATGAAAGACGATGAACACTAGAATATAAATGAAACTAGACTATAAAGGATTTACATTACATATACCTCAACATCAACAATGTTAAAGCCATTCTTCCCCATAAGAGAAAAAAACTTGAACAAGTTTTCTTTAGTTGAGCGTTAGTGGCCACTATGTGGCCAGATGACCTGTATAAACAAATTAAAGTCACTATAGAAAAGAACACCTTAGTAACTTAGTATTCAACCTTCAGGGAAAGCTTAGGCACAATAAGTTACATGCTAAAAAGCTCAAGTTGTAAATAACTTGTTAAAACAAATAATTTGAGGTGTGATGTCTAATCCTTGTCATTTTATTTGCAACAACAATTTGTTGTCTAATGCATGAACTTGCTCAAGTATATAAACAACTTGTTCTCAAATAACAACATGAAGGTAAACTTTTCTAATAATCATGAAAATATTTCAAAACCAAACAATTAAAAGGATTTCAATAAAAATCGTGTAATATTAATTTCATCTTCAAGTTTTGGTTGTTGTTTAAACAGACATAATATCAAGTACTTTCAATTTCATAGTTAAAATACAAAGACAAATTGAAATAAACGTTCAAAATACAATCAAACAATAAAGAGAGGATATCGTGGAATGGACATTACAATTATACATAAACTGTTTATCTATCCATCGATATCTTATCACGCATTCTTAAAACATTTGCTTTCCCAAAATAACCATGAGTTGAAATAATCTTAACATTAAAAACCATAGGAATACTTACTAGAAACATTTCCAAAGTCAATGGCTGAAGTGCCTGAAGTATCTCCAACAACAAATGAATCATATCCAAGACATGATCTCTATATTGTCTCCCATCCTTTTTCCAATCACATTTCATGTAACTTGCCCACACGAGAGTCAAGTAACAACCAAATGAAGGAATTTACATTTGTTTTTATCTTTTATACGTATAAAATTTGAAAATAATTTGTTTTGGTAACATATTAATTCGTATTTCAAGCCTTCCTATCATGAGAATGTATCAATGAAGTAGAACATCAGAAAAATTGATCTCAATGAGGTCCTCTAAAAATTTCTACAATATCAATATTTGTCTTGTTGTGATATCTTGGATAGAAAAAATAACATATTTTCAAATGAGAAAGCCACATATTACTTATGTTCAAACTATGTATATGGTATATTCTTAGGTAATTTTTAAAGATGTCCTTGTATAGTGGGTTTTACCTTGGTTAAGCTCTTTATCCTTTCATTCAACATTAATTTTTGCAAGATATTTGTCACACATTATTCTTTCTCATTTCTCAACATGCTAGATATGATAAATTGAAAGTCACATAAAAGTAAGAGAAAACCATTTTCTAACCAAAACAAATAAAAAAACACTGCCTCTAATAAAACTTCACACCTTAGAAATTACTCTTCCATGTGCTTAGACTAAAGGTGATATTCTTTGAATCATCTTTAGGTCCTATTTAATGGGATATTCGTATTTTTACCATGATTTCAATTTAGTGCTAAAATAAATATAAATCCAGGTTAGTACTAGTAAACTTAAGGTATAATTCAAAAAATAATGTCATTATAAGGTATGGAGAGAGAAACATCTTCAAAACTAGGATTCTCTATTTTAGTTTGGTTTGAGTTGAGTTGGTATTTGAATATACAGTTTTCTCTAAAGAAGTGAAATAGAAAGATGAGAATCAAAATAACCCTGTGAATTTTTAATTAATTCATATTATATATCTCTAAAATATTCAGGTCATCCTTCTCTGCTATTTGATAGAGATTTATTGGCATAAAATAATAATGAATTAACTATCAAACATAATGATGCAATATATTAACCAAGGAAAGAAAAATGACATGGCTTTTGTATTTGTGTGCTCAAAGGAAATCCAACAATGGATTTGTTCTTTCTTTATCATGAAATAGTATTGAAGACAAATGTTGGTTTAGATATTGAACTCTGTTACTAATAGGAGATGGTCATGTTGGGTATGGAAAGGATGAATTGAAGGGCTCAAGGTCTATATCCAATACATAGTTATCCTTGTCACTACAAAATACAAAGTTGTCATCATTTTCTTATCCAGGTAAAAGGAAAAGTGAGTTTCTATTTGTGAACTTGTGATAGTATATGAAAAAGGGAGCACTAGTGGAAACCAAAGTTTGTTTTCCCATCATTCAACCTAACAGAAAACTTATATATTCAATTGTTGACTACAGTGGAAATAAAATATAAAACCCAATCAATTTGATCTTTACATGACATAGTCGTAATGAACTAGTACAATAGAAGCATGCTAACTCATAAACAAGAGATGCTAAAAATAATATTGGGACATTATTTACTGCCACATAATTGGAACAAATAAATTTTCCACAGAATTCATCCAAAAAATGAGACTTGAACTTATGGCAAAAGAAAATATCATTAGTGTTTTGTACCCTCTTTAACACATGTAGCCTAGGGAAGTAGAGGAGGCAAAATGTAGCAGGATTCCAATTGTGTAGGATATAAAAATAGAAATGTGGAAAAGCACACCTACTCATTCACGAAATATCACTCTAAATAATAGAACATGTTGAGGATAGTAATGATGAAAATAGATTATGTATTAAGATCAATCCCCTTATTGGTCATCAATTAGCAAGGTGGATGGTAATTTTTACTTGTAAAAAAAATTGATCATAATTATTGTAATGACTATGTGGATATTTTTGTGAATTTTTTTACATTTATATTATGGTGTCCTTGTAGGAGAGAGTGATTAAAGTTCTCCAGGTTTGGTTAGACTGGTTTCTCCTTTCATATGCTTATGTGAATGAACAGAGAGCTACCTTTCTTCGGTTTGGAAATTCAGGTGTCCCTCCCTTTCATTCAATATGTGGAGATGACCCACCATTGAATGACCTTGATAGTTTTGAATCCAATCTTACAGACATAACAGATGGATTTGGTCGAAATTAAGATGTTGCTATGGTGATTGGATAGGGAGCAACAACTCGAGAATTGTTTAGTATTCCTCTTATGGAACTTGAAATATAGTGTACGAAAAATGGTTTATTTATTTGTGGTGCTAGGGAGGTAATGTTTTCCAATTTATTAGCTTAGAAGATGAAGAGAAGCATAAGAACCATGAACAAGACAAGGATTTCAGGTATGGGTATAACTTTGCAATTGGAGGGAAGCATACAAGAGAAACTGGTTCTTATATATAGTTGGGAGGGGGAAGGTGGAGCACGGGTGAAGAAGAAAATCCACACTTTATAATGATAAGGACTATATATCATTATAATCATCTACGAAAAATGTTTAGGAAGAATCGTGTTTATGGTCATGGGTTGAGGAACGTGATTCAGTGGATGCCTGATGCAGTGGAACTTTACCAGAAAATGTTGGTGTCATGATGGTAGTGTCATGTGATGTGCCCCCAAAAGTTCAAAATATTCTAGGCAATGTCAAGGAAAATTTCTTTCTCTACTCCTTAACTCATATTTTTCCCCATCCACATTTTGATAGACCAATTATCAAGATCATAGAATGATCTTTCCTTCAATGAAGGAGACCAAGGGCTAGCAATTTAAGGATATGATGATTTTTTTTTTTAAATGGACAGTCTTTTCTAACTTGCAAGTACTTGGGTGTCAAACTTGATATCGAGCCAATGTTATTCACATGTCAAAATTTTGAGTATGACTTGGGGTTGAGTTTGAATGAGAGGATTTTTCCTAATACTGTCTAGTCAAGGAAAATAAGCAAATTTAGAGTCCATTTGAATTATGATTCATGAAGCATAGTAATGGAGTTGGTGAGCTTAATAGGACTCATCCTTGTCATGATGTGTTACATTCGAATGGCATGAATGCATGAATTTCAAAAGGTTGAGATATGATATAAATGTTGGGAAATTTTGACCAAATAAATAATTGAAACATGAAACTAACAAACTAAATGATAAAGTTGGCTTGTATGGGCCTAACCCAGGTTCAGAGATGATTTAGCCAAGAAAATCCTAGTACTACTGGCCCTTTCGGTAACAGTCCACAGAGCATGGAATGAGGTCTCAGACGAAGTAGTATAGGAGGGTGCTAGAACCAGGTTTCCGTACCCTAGATATGTCTGATATCTTTTGGGTGGTCTGTAGTTTGTCCCTGCACGCACGTTGCTATGGGCATTTATCAGTGCCTCGTAGCCTGCACTGCTGCCTTTGTGCAGCCTTGTTCGAGGCATGATTCATGTTATTACCCAAGTTCCTTACTCTTACCTTGAGATTATTTGATTACTTAACTTATTTGTGTGAGCCCAATTATACTTAAGAGTGTTCAATGTTCATATAAGTGCGCATGATAACGAAAACAATATAAATGCATAGAAAGTCATACAGAAATAGATACAAAGTATTTAGAATCAAAATTCTCTTTATTATTTTTCCTCTCAGGTTATAGACTCAACTTCGCCTTGCGCACTCAGCTGCAGGGGTCTGTGCACTTAGCTACAGACTCTACTAGGCTTTTGCACATTGAGTTGCAAAGCCTCTTCCTACTACTATGGCCTAATACACTTAGACTTTTTCTGTATCCACTACTAGATCGTAACATCAATCCATCTCTTATTATCTTTAGAAATTAGAGCTTGTCGACATGAAATTACATTAAATTACAATACTTAGGGTGGACAGCCTTATGACTCAATATACATTTAGTGCTCCACGCTCGTAATTTGCGGAGTCTTACAAAATATTTGATGAAAACATGGGCTTTGAGCCCACAACATGCTGTGGGGGGATTCCATGCCCAAAAGGCCCCCAACACAAACATCATGACTCACCCTTGAGTCACTCTGTCGGTGCGATGATCTTGGCATGGAGTTCCTCGAACTGGTCCTGAACTGCTTGAATATTGGCAATGCACTATGCTACTTCCTGCTAGACCTGCTGCATTCTCGCTTCTAAATCCTCTATGTCCGAATTTTGACCTTTCCTTGGTACCAACATCTGCTAGGTGTGTTTATAGTCCCGTACCCTTGTCCATCTCCTCAGGTCATGAAGACTATGCTTTGGACAGTTAGTCAGATAGCCAAACCACCCATGTAGGGCTTCAAGTGACTTCCATTTAATTTCCTAGGAAGGGTTCCCCATTTAGTTTGATTAGATGGATCGTGGCTTCGTCAATGACCTCCTCAACTACATATGGTCCCTTGTCCCAACAATGGAACCATTTTTTGGCTTGTATGGGCCTGACCCACGTTCACAGATGATTTAGCCAAGCAAATCCTAATACTACTCGCCCTTTCGGTAATAGTTCATGGAGCGCGGACTAAGGTCTCACCCGAAGTAGTATGGGTGGGTGCTAGAACCCGGTTTCTGCACCTTAGAGATGTCTGATGGTTTTTAGGTGGTCTGCAGTTTGTCCATGCATGCACGTTGCTATGTGCATTTATCAGTGCCTTGCAACCTGCACTGCTGCCTTCGTGCAACCCTGTTCGAGGTGTGATTTGTGTTATTACCCAAGTTCCTTACTATTACCCTGAGATAATCTGATTACTTAACTTATTTGTGTGAGCCCAATTATACTTAATAGTGTTCAGTATTCATATAAGTGTGCACGATAACAAAAACAATATAAATGCATAGAAAATCATACAGAAATGGATACACATTATTTAGAATCAAACATATCTTTATTATTCTTCTTCTCAGGTTATAGACTCAACTTCGCCCTGTGCACTCAACTATAGGGGTCTTTGCACTTAGTTGCAGACTCTAATAGGCTTCTACGCACTGAGCTACAAAGCCTCTTCCTACTACTACAACCCAATACACTTAGACTTCTTCTCCATCCGCTACTAGATCATTACATCAATCCATATGTTGTTATCTTTACAACTTAGAGCCTCGCTCTATTTATACAATCCCATGGTCCACAGACCACGGGTAGGCTGACATGACATTACATTACATTACAACACTTAGGGTGGAAAACCCTATGACTCAATATACATTGCGCAGTCCACACCCGCAATTTGCGGAGTCTTACAACACATTTGACCAAAACTTGGACTTTGAGCCCTAAAAAATGTTGTGGGGAGATTCCATGCCCAATAGCTGATTGATATTCATTTTGAACTAAACAATAAGAAAAAACATGTGAAATGATTAATAAACTAATAAGTATGTAAATCAACACTAAAGGTTCAATATTATTTCTAAATTCACCATTTTCTTCTCATTTTCATATGTGAGAAGGATTTTCACCTTGAATCCATATTTTCATAGATATTGTACACAATTAGAAATACTTATTTTTAAGTGTAAAAATATTTCCACTACAAAGAAACATGTAAAAAAGTTTTTGAATCTTACAAATTATATTATAAAATTCTAATAAGATGAATAAAAAAGTAATATAATTAGCAAAATAAAGAAAACAAAAACATATAATAATAATATAAAAGATGAAATAACACAAGTAGATATCACTCTACATTGTCATCACCTTGACTATCTTCCTCACTTGGCATGATAACAATGTTTTTCTCAAAAATATGTTTTTATCTAGGATCGTGTCTTAATATGAACCACTAATCGCTATCCAACACATTTGGGGTAAAAAAAACCTAGTTGTAGTTTTTTGGGGAAACATAATTCTCCCTAGCTTCATGCCACATCTTACTAGAGTTGATATGTAATGCTCTCTTTGTCAAACAAAACCTTTCAATTTCGTAATGTAGCTCTATAAGAAGAACATCCAATGACAAGAAACCACCACAAATAATTCAACCTCATCTACTAGGTGAATTAGAAGATGAACCTACAAGTCCATGAAACTCATTGGAAGTTACTTCTCAAACATGCACAAAATATCAACTATCTCTTGATTCCACCATGGAAATCTAGCCATATGAATCTCCTTTGATGTAATCCAACATACAAATGTAGAAAATTTAGATATGGCATGTTGTAGGTCTTGGGGGAAGTCACGGTTAACACACCCACGCATGAGAAAAGGATAATGACACTACACACCAAATAGTACATTATAAAAAAAGTAATTTTAAAATATCTCATTACATAAAAATAAAAAAATAATCATAAAATCATGTTTTTGACATACCTACTCTTAGAAGATTTAAATGGGCATGCGATTTCAACCCTAAAAAATGGTCTTCCATGGTGAAGCAACATCATAGTGAAGACCCATATAAAGAATGCACTCTCACACTCATTATAACTTCCTTTGCCAAAAAAAATCATCTTTCTTTAAAATCCACGGGACATCGTCTTCTTTGAAAGACCAAGAGGGACCATCTTCTCCTCTAATTTCTTGTCTTTGCCATTGTTTCTTTTTAATTTTTGAAGAAATAAGATATCTCCTAATAACCAATGTGTCACTTTCTTTCGATGATACATGCCTCCATAAATAAGATGAAATAATTTTAAATATATGCATGGGATCTAGTAAGTGGGAAATCTTAAGATGCTTCCAATGTGGGATCTCATAAAAGATGGATTTCCTTTTCATCCCAATGGGAAATTTTTCAACATAGGTGTTGAAGAATTCTGGATCAGCGAACATAGGCTCCCCATTTGAATCGAACATTCCTAAAAACTCCTTATTTTTCTCTCTCTCATATGCTCTAAGCCATATAGTTGGTGTCATTATTACAGGCCTTTGGGTTCTCTCTGGTTTACCATTGAAAGTAGATGTTTCTCTTTTGTAATGGTGTTCTTTCGGGAGGAATACTCTAGAGCAGTCATCCACTTTCTTTTGTAGATGGTCAGACCACCTAGCATTGAGGAAGCTCCACAACATTTATATCCATGATACCCTTTTTTTACAAGACATACAAAATTATTGTATATAATCTAGCACGTTAGTGACCATGAAGATTAATATGTGAAACAATATGGTTAGGTATATAAAAAAAATGTAATTTACTAAAGAAAACTCTTAAGCCTAGATAATCACGTATGGTGTAAGCACATATGCCATATAACATAAAACTCCCCTCTGCTGTGATGGGGTTTGATACATCATACATACGTATCCCTTCCCATAATTCCTTTAATTAATCTACCAATGGTTGTAAATAGACAACCATATTCTTCACTTGTCTTCTATCGATGACTATGAGAGTCAACATAAGATTTTCATTCTTCACGAAAAACCATGGAAGGATATTGTTACTGATCACTACTATAGGAAAAACAAAATATTTTATGTTTTGGAGGGAATATGGGTTGATCCCATCCATGGCTATGCTGATTTGTAGAATATGTACTTCATCCTTGAATTTTTCAGGCCATGTATCCTCTATATGCTTCATTTCTATTGAATCTATTAGGATACGCATAACTCCTCACTCACTTATGTATGAGGCAAGCCATCCCTGTAACATAGCTAATTTATTTCAATGAAATAATCTTTGAATCCTTGGGATTATAAGCATGTGCCTCAATATATTATGAGGAGGACCATGTAATTTACCCATTTTTTTAACTATGATACCTATCATGCCCACATTTTAGACATATCTCTTTGTATGCATATTATCCTCTATATAGAATAGAATCATTTAGACATGCATGATATGATATGTAATCAACACCCAACATTCTCAACAACTATGTTTCCTCTTTATAGCTACCAGACAAGACATTATCACTCGGAAGAACATTCTCCTTGAATAACTTGCATTTGGTTGGGAATATACATAAAATAACTTGCGAAGTGATCAATAAAAAATTCATTTTTAATTTTTGATCAATAGAAATTAGGGTAACAATCCAAACATTCCCAATTTCCATAGTGTATCGTTACCAACATACCAACAACATGAAGTAAACTACCACAATCATTTTTTACAACTTGTAATAGGCTTCAATTGAAATTGATTCATTCATATACATTTAATAGTTATTCATGCAATACTAGCTAATCAATGCTACCAACCATGTTAATTCAACCAACACAAGACTCAATTAGCTACTAGTCATTATAGTCATTGGTTATCTTTAACATCTAAATGGGTTCTTTCAATTTCTCTTAAAGCACTATATTTTCTTCTTCAAGGACAAACCTCCCACCTCTTACATTCATGCATTCATTCTTTATAAGTAGTGCATTGTAGATTTAGTCATGTTCTTTAAATGTACCATTAACATTGCCATATATGGAAAGGTTAGTAGTCAATCCTCATCATCACTAGTGAGTGCTCGAGATTTTTCATAAATGCATCATAAGTTTTATTATCATTTGTCTTCATAAAGATTCATATGTCCTGTGCACATTTTTAAAGTAGTCATTATTCCTTACTATTATTTAATGTGGTTATTAACATGCATCGGGTATCTTATGTCAAATTTAATCTTCTACATATATCATTATATACTTTTATTATGATCATAAGTGAGCTAATGTTCATTAGTATCATACTTCTACTTATTTTCCTCTTACTGATTCCCAAAAGGTGTTGGTGCTACAACTAGGATATGACATCACTTGTAACATCCCCAAGTAGCCTTGTGTAAAAATGCATAGAGTTAGAAGGATTTTTTTTTCTTAATAGAATCCTCTTGCATTTAAATTCTCAATTACTGACCATATTACTTAATTGACCATTAGATAAAATATTCATTACTACATAGAGTAACTTTATTAAATAAATAGTAAGTTATATAGCATAACTTCCACTATTAACACATTAACGTAAACTTCTTGATGTAACCTTGCATTAATTACATGATTATTTTAACGCAGTTAGTTAATCACATACTTGATAATGTAAATGCCACATCATGCAAAGAATCAACATAATAAAAATGACACAATAGGCAATCACATCATTAAACATTGATATACCCTAGAAATCTCGTAGGGTGAAAACCAACAAAAATTTAATTTTATTAAACAGTCGTGAGGGTGTTCACCCCTCACTCAATGTCTTGTAAGGAAGTCCATCCCTTGACCATTTTCATAAAACATTACAAATAATTGTCATCTTAAATGCAACATAACTAGTTATAATTTATTACAACGATCATGATATCTTTTACCCACAAATTATTGAGCATTGTGACTTTGCGGCATGGTTCTTCCCATCAGTGGGTTATCCTGCAACTGACATTCATTTAATCTACATAGACCACTACCTTATTATCTGCCATAATGTTAAACACAATCCATGTTTTTCATACGTCACAATATTTTTTGTGATTGTTGTTGTTTGCAAACTTTAATATCTTGATTAGATCAAAAAGTAAATCATCCAATAATAAGAATTCACTAGATATGATTCAACATCTATTCGCTTTAACATAGAAAATTGAAATAAAATATCATGACATGTCTCCTTTAACAACATTGCATATGCATTAATCAAAAGCATATAAATATCAAAGCATGTCTACAAATAATCACCACATTAATCATTATTTCCCTTCGCACAACCACACATTCCTTTCCAAAGGAAAACCACTACAATTGTCCATATTAATTTAAAGGATACTAGCACATTAGTTATGATCTTTGTATGTTTTGGTTTATAAACTTTATTAAAAGGAAACTAGCCCCTCAATTATTTCCTTTGTGCACACAATTATGTATTCTTTTCCAAAAGAACTAACGCAATAAGTTTTATTCTTATGCATGTAAATGCATATTCTAACATAAAAGATGTTATATTTTTGCATGTAAATGCATGTTCAAAAATAAAAGATGTTATCTTTTTGCATGCAATTGCATGCTCTTTTTCCAAAAGCATTTTCCTTTTTCCAAAAGAGAGTCATACATACTCTGTTTCTAGAGAAAGCTAACATATTACTTGTTATTTCATGCATGCAAAAACACATAATTCTTCTCCAAGAATTCAAAATTATAATAGCTATTTGTTTTCGTGCAATTGAGCACATGGTTCTTTTTCAAGAAACCATCACAATCAATTGTTACTTTTGTATATACCAGCATAGATCCCTTTTCAACATGGATCTAACATGAGCCAAGAGAGTTCAAATTTCTTTAGGTGCGAACTTATTTTAGAGGGCAAAAAAATAATGTGTAATTTTTCATTGCTTAAATTATATTCTTGAATAATGTATATTTTTAAGTATACATCAAATTAATTTCATATTAAAATTTTTATTATATCCTAATGGATATTTAATCATATATAATATTATAACATTTTATTTTACCATTTCTTTCTACATATAATATAAATGAAGTTGATATTCACATAAGTGGATATATTTAGAGAATATTTTATTTTTATTTTAATAGGAAGATATGTCAACTCCAATTTGAGGATGGGCATACTTACACATTGCCTTCACACTGGGTTGTTTAATGAGCCTCTCAGCTCAATAATACATATTTATTTCTCCAAAAGAAAACTTAACTTAGTATACATTCCTTCCATGCATGCAAATGCATACTCTTATTCTAGAAAGAATCAGTCATAACACATTATATTTCTATAAATATATAAACGCATATTACTTTTAAACAAATTTAGTACCAAACAACATGTTCTTTTCCAAGATAACTTCACACAATTCTTTCCAAATGTTAGGTCCCTATAATACTAGTGTATTCCCTCATTATTATTGTGAGTCTAGCCACCTTATTGTTATTGGCGTGCCCATATAGTCTGTATATTGTTATTATTGCACCCCATAGAAGTCCACTATTGCTATTGTTGTGCCCGTACATTATTCTTGTTATTTCGTCTCTAATTATATTGTGGCCCCTCAAACTCCTATATATAGAAAGGAGGTTTTGTCATTTTGAATCATCCAAGAATTGTTCATTTGTTTAATATAAAGGAGGTTTCCCCATTGAAGAGGCTAATTTTGAAGTTGAAGATATATCTCTTCTTCTATTTTTTGAGTTGGTTGCATAACATTTTGTATGAGAGCTTTTGATTCTAGGGTTTCACTTCTTTAAATAGATCATCTTGGAATTTTTGCTATAACGTTTTTTATACGAGGCTTTAGAAGCTGAAATTTTTACCATGTAGAGTTGAATTCTCACATTACTTCTTGTAAAAATTCCAAGTCTTTGTTCATTGTATTTTCGGAGATATGCTCTGAGGAAGTTAGGGTTTTTGTGGGCTCCAGAATTTTGTCTCAAACAAGTGACCTAGGAAAAATCATCATAAATTTTGTTTCAGGAATCAGATTTGAATTCTGTAAAAAGTGGCTAAAATTGAATGAAATTTAGTTTTTCTTGTAGAAATTTTAGGGCCGAAGGTTGAAACAGTGACATGTGGCATCCTGTATAACTTCACTCTAATGAACTAGTCCACAATCAAGTCATCATGGGATATTTGGCATAATGCTTTCTTGAAGAATACAACCTTGAGAAAACTTGTGGGGTTGGAAAGAGGACTCAAAGAGCTATGACAAGAAGAAATTTTAGAACTTGGAGATTTGAAATTACAGAGTTACATTCTTTTCAAGATTGAGCTCCTAATAGAAAGAAAAAATGTGTATTTGTTTTTAAAATTGCATAAATTTTGTTTGAAAAATTAGTTTGAAGTGATTTAAAGGGCATAATGAAGCATAGATATCATTGTTTGATTTCAAAATTTCTTGAAGCAAGAAAATGGAAACACCTATTAAGCAACCAGAAAGCTCTACTATGACACATGAAGAAGAGGAATACATGCAACATGACATATCAAAATTATGATACCAAGTGCAAAACATTTCACTCTCACAAAGAGTAACAACTGCTGAAATGTAAGCTAAGATGGATGGTTTGAAGAATAGTTTAAAATCAAACACGGAAGGTTTGCAGGATGACATAGAAGAAAAAATCAAAGGTAACATGGAAGGTTTGAAGAATGGTTTAAAAGAAGACATGGAACGTGTAGAAAATATGTGATAAGTTAACTCGATAATGTGATATAAACCAAAGGAGCATACTATAACCTACTTCCACTATCTATTTGCGGAAGCTTAAAGATCGAGCTGAACAATATAACTAGAAGAAGAAGAATCAATGGCACAATACATATGAAAATGCTTTGGGGTAAGTCTCAGATAAAAACCCCACATTATTGTATTTTCATACTTGGTGGAAATACATAGGAATTATGCAAAGCCTTAGCTCTCACAGCTAGCCATCTCTTAGTAAAATGCTCATAGATTCTCACAAGCAATCTTGGCTTCTCTCTAGCCTTCCTCTTTGCCCTCCAAGCTCCTATTTCCTTGCACTGTTCCTTGTGGATGATTGGCCTATTACCAAATGGGAAAAACAAGCCTTCAAAACTGTAAAAACCCTCAAGGATGAATCCTTGACTGAATGCTTGAGTTTCCTCCATGAGAAAACACATGCAACTGGTAGTACACTATCCTTGAACATTAATCTCAACTGGGTCTTTCTCAAAATAGACATGCATGAGTTTTTGATGAGGGAATCTTTAGTTAACTGGAGTAGCACTAGTTGAGTGCATTTATGCATCAATTGATTATTAACTCACTATTAGTTCGTCAAATATTTTGGAACTAATTTAATTGGACTTAACTCGGTAAACTGAGTTAACTAATTACAACTCAAATATAACTCAATCTTATCTCCTTAATTTAAGGGATAACTCTTGCATGACTTTAGAAAGTCTTCTAACTTGAATGTCTCCAAGTAATTAATTTAAAATAAATCAATTAATTATTTTCAAGTAGTTGTTAAGACTAAATTCAATTTTAATTCACAATTTAATTCAATAAAAAATTAAATTGGAATATTCTTGTTTCCATATTTCAACACTCCCTCTCAACAAGAAAGGGATTATCTTCCACCCCGATCCTGTCTCTATGGAACTCGAATTTACACTTTGATAATTCCTTTGTCAAACTGTTATCATCTTGCTCCTCTATCGAAATATACTGCAACAAGAGGATCCTTCTCTCTAAGATGATGATACCTGTTGTTGATGTGCTTGGACCTATCATGAAATACTAGATTCTCAGAGACTGATACAACTCTGATTATCACAATATATCACAGTTGGATCCATATTCTAATCAAACAAACCAACTAGGATTTTTCACATCTAGATGGGCTCACTTCTTACCTGACTTGTAGCGATGTATTCTGCTCTGTCGAGCTAAGTGCAACCGACCTTTGTTTCCTCCTGTACCAAGAAATTTCTATTGACCCAAGGTTGAAAATCCCTCCTGATGTGCTCTTCCGATCAGATGGAATCCTTGCCCGATCTGCATCAGTGAAGCCTTGTAGCTTCACTCCCTTTATCCATCTATACCATAATCCATACTAAGATGTGCCTCTGAGGTATCTTAATACATGCTTTTCTACCTTCCAAAACATCTTGGTAGAGTGAATGAGCACTTGACTCAGCTAGTTCACCACATAGCACAAATCTGGTCGTGTGTTACCCACAAGTTGTCTGTACATAGTAGCCTCTACCACTTCTCTTGAAGTAGCAACCTCCTTCCTCCAATTACCTGCTAGAGGAGTCTACATGGGCTTGCACTTCTCCATGTGGAATCTCCTAAGTATCTCGTTGTCATACTTGCCCTGAGACACAAACAACTTCCCATCCTTCTGCCACACTTCCATGCCAAGGAAGTAATGCATGAGGCCCATGTCCCTCATCGCGAATTCTCTTGCAAGGTCCTCCTTGCAAGACATGATCAACTGATCATCACCAGTCAATAGGATATCATCAACATAAAGTACGATTATCAATAGCTTACCTTTCATCACGATGTGGTACAGGTTCGCATCCACTCCATTCTTTGTGAAGCCCAACCTAGTGAGGTAGTTTCCTATCCTGGTGTACCAAGCATGAGGTGCTTACTTTAGCCCGTACAATGCTCTCTTAAGTTGGCACACATGTGACTCACGATCGAAGGTCTCAAAACCTTCTGGCTACTCTATGTACACCTCTTCCTCAATCTAGCCATTAAGGAATGCGGTCTTCGCATCCATCTAATGGATCTTCCAACCCATCTATGTTGATAGTGCCAACATAGATATGATAGATTATTACCTTGTGACAAGAGAAAAGGTCTCATCATAGTCAATCCCCTCGACCTGTGAAAAGCCATGGGAAAAGTATCTTGCCTTATGCTTCTCCACACTACCATCAGCAGATTGCTTTACCCTGTAAAGCCAATGGAAACACATAACTGACTTGTTCTCTAGTCTTGGAACCACGTCCCAAACACTGTTATGAACTCTGGAGTCATACTACACCATAGCATCAACCCAAATCGGATGTTGCACTACTTCCTCAAAGGAATATGTCTCGATCTCAACACATTCCCCAGTAAGGGCCATGTATCCAATGTACCTCTCAGGTAACCTCCTCTATCTATGCTGAGAAGATGGTGCTTCTAGATTCTCTCTTGCATCCTCCAAAAATCTGTCAGCTTCTCTTGTGCGCTTCCTTCCATATCTAAAAGACTTTGCTTGAGTGGATGTCTCCACTCTTGGAACCTCATCATGTGGCTGCTCCGCATCAGTCTTAGGCTCCTCCTCCTTTGGAACCAATAGTTCCTCCATAACCTGTAGTTAGAGCTCCCTCTCAAGGGAAGCTCAAATGGCCTTCTTCTCATCAAACTTGAGATCTCTGTGAAGCACTGTCCTCTAACTGGTAGGCAAGTACACCTGATAGTTGTGATGTGTATCAGTGTATCACACAAATATCCCCAACTCTATTGTTAGCTCAAGATTCTTCCATGCATCCTTTATCACATGGAAATATACCGATGAGCCAAAGATCCTAAAAGTGACCCACATCTAGTCTCTGACAAGAGAAATCTTCCTCTGGTGTCTTCATCCAAAGTATGCAATGTGGGCTTCTATTCTACAAATAGATTATTGTGTTGCATGTTTCATCCCACAAGTGAAGTGATAGGACTTGGTCATGTAACTTTTCCTATGTTTCCCCTACAATAGTTCTATTCTTCCTCTCAACCACTCCATTCTACTGTGGGTTATGAGGTGTCGTCAACTCTCGTTTAATTCCTTCCACTCCACACAAGTCCTTAAGATCTTGCGAGACATATTCTCCACCATTGTTGCTTCTTAAGGCCTTAATCTTCTTCCCTAACTCTTTCTAGACCAAATCTTTGAACTCACAAAACTTTGTGAAAGTTTGGTTCTTCTTCTGCATGAAATAAATCCACAATTTATGAGAATAGTCATCAATGAAAATCACATAATACCTTTTCTTCACTGTGGGTGCCATCGAGCATGGTCCACACAAATTAGTATGAACTCTTTCAAAGATAGCCTCTACTCGATTGTCTCAATCATGAAAGGAAGACTTGGTGTACTTTCTCAAGGTACAACCTTTGCATGTGTCAACCTGCTCAAGTTTACCTCCGTGAAGTCCTGTAGATATCTACTACATTATCTTCAGAGCCCCATGATGGAAATGGCCCAACCACCTGTGCCACAACTCGCCAATGTCTTGGCTTTGCACTAATTCTTCCTTTGTACTCATGTTGCACAATAATTTACCTCTAGTTTATAGAGATTCTTCACTCGAATCCCTATCCTCTTGGTTTGACCCGTGGCTATGTGTCTTAGAAATGCCTTTCCTTTATTGAAGAAAACATCGTAGCCTTTGTTCTCCAACATCATGACTGATACCAAGTTCTTCTTCATTCCAGGCACATACATCACATCTATCAAGGTGAGAGGAGCTCCATGCTCCCTCTAAAAATAACTGTGCCCACTCTTGAAACACTATACCTTCCATCGTCAGCCATCTCTATGCACATCTTAAGGTCTATCTCCTCCAAGGCACTGAATAAATATTTATCACCATCATGTGGAATGAGGCTCCACTATCAAGATACCAAACACAACCCATCATCAATGAATCCATGCATGCGATTAGGGTAAAGTCCATTTCAAACCGAGAGGCTAATGCTTCACCTTCTGATCCTTTGGAGGATCCCTTCTTGGAATTCTTCGATGGGCAATTAGTTGCATAATGTCCTATCTTGTGACAATTAAAGCATCTTACTTTAGACATGTCACCCTTCTTCTTGTTATAGACATTTTTGGGCACTTCAACCCCAATCATAAATGTCCATAAACGGAGGGCTCCTAAGTCCCTAAAAGTGTTGGTTCACTGCCTAAAGGAACAAGGTCAGCTGATTACATCATCTCCCAGAAGTTCTCCACTGAAAACTGCTCATAAATGGTCAAAACTAGACCATATTGAAAGACCAGTGCAGAGGGTGCGATGCATATCACCTTCCCAGTGTACAAGGTGCGGTGCGATGGTCAGGAATGGACAAATGGCAGGGACAATATGCGAGCTGGAAGATCATGGAATCTTCCAGAAGCTTCCCCTCTGACACTTGCCTCTCTGTTTTCGACCAGAGATGAGTAAGAGATCACCATTCTCCAAGTGGAAGCAGGAACTATCAAAGAGAAGACACTAATCAAGACCGCAGAAGATGGCTCACCTCCCTATAATCATCTATATATGGATCCCTCATCACAGAGATCCAGAGGCTGGAATTTTGTATCTTATAGAGAAGTGATGTTGGTTTTCTGGTGTATATTCATAGTGTTGGGTGATCTAAGCTTTTCTTGAGGTGAAGAAGGTCTTTCTAGCTGGAGGATGATGCTGGGTCATAACATATGGTTGTAATCCTCTTGATACTTTTCATCATAATAAAGTTATTCTAGTTTTCTTCCATATTCTTGTGTACTTGTTTATATATGCATTTGTATGGTTAACACACATCTGGTCCTGTGTTATTTACGAATATAGATCTTTGTTTCTTCGATAATAGTATGTTGCTGTGACTCCATAAGTGCTCTTTGAAGCTAGGTAGACCAAGAAGAAGCGGCGAAGCTCTATCAAGAAGGAGAGGAAATCAAGCACAAGGCTAAGGTTGGTCTTCCTGGTTCTCGTCTTGTCTATTTTCATAAAGGAAAACGAAAGTAGACTTTACTTGTTTGTTTCTAAGATAGCCACCCATCTTAGTGGGAATAGTAGCATCTGAGTGGACACTATTCCCAATAACAAAATGGCGACTCCACTAGGGAGCGACTAGAATGTTTGTTAGCCTATCTATCTTTGTTTCTTTTATAAACTTACAGATGGAGCCTGAAGTCAAGCCAGCTAGCCTTCGAACTGCATTTGTTATACAAATGCAAAGTAGACCAATGTTGCTTCAGTCTATCTCTGGGTTTTGTTTATGGATTAAACAATAGATCTGCAAACAATCTAATTGCCCTAAGTGGTGGCTCTAGTAACCTCTTTAGATTACCCCTGTGTTTTACATATACTGAACATTACTTACTCAGCCTAAATCCCTGAACTGAATTGCAAACTGTGAGTGAAAAGTTGTTTAAAGTCTCGCACTGGTACCCTCACACCCTGCCTTCAAGGCAGACTATATGCATCGCACTTCCCGAGTGCAGTAGGTGCGTTGCATACTGGTTTCACTGTGTAACAGGTGCGATGGACAGGGAAGGTTAACTTTACCTTCAGACTGTGGGTTTTTGTCATTGTTTTTAGTCCTATTCATGAGTTTTGTTGACTGTAGTCAATGTATTTCTGTGAAAACCCCCTTCTCTTGCATTATTCCGCCTCCTTAGTGCAAAGAACTGTAAGTGTTTTTTATGTATTATGCGTCATTTTCAATTCTCTTTTGCAAAAAGTAGCATAGTCGAACTGTCGTTTCTAGATCTGAAAGTGTCGTAGCTGTCGTTTTCAGTTTTAGAAGACAATCCCATTGTTCTTGATAGTTGATTATACAGTTACTATTGCATATGATTTGAATTAGTTGTTTTTAAAGTGTCGAAAAGAAATTTTCATTTCGAAATCGCAAAGTGTCTCTCTTACCTTCACTTCATTTTGAAAAAGAAATTGGTTGAGTACTGTCGCTTTAAAAGTAATTCAGATTTGCACATAGCTTTCTTATCAATCATTCATACATTAAGAAGGCTGAAAACAAATACATGCATGTGCATTTTCATTTCGACTGCTTTGTTTGATTTAGGACTATGCATTTAGAGTGTGCTCTGTGCTCTTTGCAAAAAGATTCTTAACTTTCTTTCCTTAGTAGCTAGGATTTTCATTGCAGAAAGAAGATTAAACGTTTGTTTATCATCTTAGACTACATTTTAGGAATTATATACACATCACACGATGAACCTGAAAGGAAAATTGTTAAGCAAGATCAACCTAAAATAAATTTAATGAATCTAACAATGCTTTGGAACTTAACGCACAACATCTAGAGGTCTAGGCTAGAGACGTATTCCGGCGTCATAAAACCTGGTAACTGTTGTT
>APFE030432313.1:24092-38304 GCA_000404065.3 Pinus taeda | reverse complement strand
CAGTGCAGAGGGTGCGATGCATATCACCTTCCCAATGTACAAGGTGTGATGCATACTGAATTTCTCCTCTGTAGGGTGCGATGGTCGGGAATGGACAAGTGGTAGGGACAAAATGTGAGGTGGAAGATCATGGAATCTTCCAGAAGCTTCCCCTCTAACACTTTCCTCTTTGTTTTCGACCAGAGATGAGGAAGAGATCATCATTCTCCAAGTGGAAGCAGGAACTATCAAAAAGAGGACACTAATCAAGATCTGAGAAGATGACTCACCTCCCTATAATCATGTATATATGGATCCATCATCACAGAGATCCAGAGGCTGGAATTTTGTATCTTATAGAGAAGTGTTGTTGGTTTTCTGGTGTAATTTCATAGTGTTGGGTGATCTAAGCTTTACTTGAGGTGAAGAAGGGCCTTCTTGCTGGAGGATGATGCTGGGTCAGAACATATGGTTGTAATCCTCTTGCTACTTTTCATCTTAATAAAGCTATTCAAGTTTTCGTCCATATTCTTGTATGCTTCATTATATATGCATTTGTATGGTTAACACACATCTGGTCCTGTGTTATTTATGAATATAGATCTTTTGTCTTCGATAGTAGTATGTTGCTGTGATTCCACAGGTGCTCTTTGAAGCTGGGCAGACAAAGCAGAAGTGGTAAAGATCTATCAGGAAGGAGAGGAAATCAAGCACAAGCCTAAGGTTGGTCTCTTTGTTCCACTCCTATCTATTTTCATAAAGGAAAGCGAAAGTAGAATTTACTTGTTTGTTTCTAAGATAGCCACCAATATTAGTGGGAATAGCAGCATCCGAGTGGACACTATTCTCGGTAACAAAATGGCGACTCCACTGGGGAGCGACTAGATTATTTGTTAGCCTATCTATCTTTTGTTTCTTTTATAAATTTATAGATGGAGCCTGAAGCCAAGCCAGCTAGCCTTTGAACTACATTTGTTATACAAATGCAAAGTAGATCAATGTTGCTTCAGTCTATCTCTGGGTTTTGTTTATGAATTAAACAGTCGATCTACAAACAGTCTAATTGCCCTAAGTGGTGGCTCTAGTAACCTGTTTAGATCACCCCTGTGTTTTACATATACTGAACATTACTTACTCGACCTAAATCCCTGAACTCAATTGAAAATTGTGTGTAAAAACTTGTTTAAAGTCTCGCACTGGTACCATCACACCCTGCCTTCAAGGTAGACTGTATGCATCGCACTTCCCGAGTGCAGTAGGTGCGCTGCATACTGAATTCACAGTGTGACAGGTGTGATGGTCAGGGAAGGTTAACTTTACCTTCAGACTTTGGGTTTTTCCTCACTGTTTTCAGTCCTATTCAGGAGTTTTGTTGTTTGTAGTCAGTCTATCTCTGTGAAAGCCCCCTTCTCTTACATTATTCCACCTCGATAGTGCAAAGAGCTGTAAGTGTTTTTATGTATTGTGTGTCATTTTTAGTTCTCTTTTGCAAAAAAGTAGCATAGTCGAACTGTCATTTCTCTATCTGAAAGTGTCGTAGTTGTCGTTTTTAGTTTTAGAAGACAATCCCATTATTCTTGATAGTCGATTATACAGTTACTATTGCATATGATTTGAATTAATAGTTTTTAAAGTGTCGAAAAGCAATTTTCATTTCGAAATTGCAAAGTGTCTCTCTTACCTTCACTTCATTTTTAAAAGGAACTTGTTGAGTATTATCGCTTTGAAAGTGATTCAGAATTGCACATAGCTCTCTTATCATCATTCATACATTAAGAAGGATGAAAACAAATACATGCATGTGCATTTGCATTTAGACTGCTTGGTTTGATTTAGGATAGTGCATTGAGTGTGTGCTCTGTGCTCTTTGTTGAAAGATTCTTAACTTTCTTTCCTTAGTAGCTAGGATTTTCACTGCCAAAAGAAGATTAAACGTTTGTTTATCATCTTAAATTGCATTTTAGGAATTGTATACACATCACGCGGTGAACCTGAAAGGCAAATTTTTAAGCAAGATCAACTTAAAATAAATTTAATGAATCTAACAACGCTTTGGAACCTAATGCACAACATCTAGAGGTGTAGACTAGAGACGTATTTCGGCCTCGTAAAACCTGGTAACTGTTGTTTTCATTGTTGGTTGGGTGATTCCTCCACTCTGAGACGGCAAGTGCCAGTACGGAGTTATGCTCTCACGTACCGTCGAGTATATATTGGGAGACCACAATAGGCTACATCCTTTATCCTTAGGAAGACGTGTCTGCCGCCCTATCGATTGCAATGAACTAAACACAACATTCGAGAAGAATGACTGCCGTACCGTAAAAAGTATTCTGCAGCTTTGATTGGTTTGGTAATCCCCTCTACCTAGATTTCTAGAGTAGTCTATTTTGCTCCCTTTTAGACTCCTTAAAAGAAAAGTTCCTCTAAGCACTTGTCACTTCAGGCTCATTAAAAATCGAAGGTGACTAGAGTCATCTTGTGTTTTTTCTCGACTCTTAAAAATTGAAAAATCAAGTTGTGTCAAAGCGTCTAAAATTTATTTTAATCTGAATAACGTCATTGTTCCCTCGTTGATCTTAGAAATTAGTCTCCCTTCATCGCAAGTTCCTGTAGAATCACTAGGAAATATTTTGGATAGACTAAATATGTCTGAACAACTGCCGATATCCAGGATTGTGTCATTTGATGCAGCAGCAACAGAACCTCCTACTGCTACTCCAACAATTTTCGCTGGTGTACCATCTGTCCCGGCAAGTTATCAAGAACAAGCCAGAGTCCAATCAAGGACTGTTTCGATGACATGGTCAGTTCCTATTTCTTCATCCTGATTCTCATATGGTATTTCTAATGTTGAAACTCAACAAATTGATCCAATGTGTCTTCAAAAGCCAATCTACCCTTTAAGTACTGGATTGCCACCATATGGGGGGAAATATGCCTTTTCATTATTCCCTCCTAGAGAACAACCATATGGGAGTTTACAACAAAGTTCAAATCAAACTGGAATGATATCCAGCGGTTGGGTACCAATACTACCTCTGCAACCAAGGGTTGTATATTCAATGTAACAAGTCCACCCTGTGTTGGATATTCCCACTATACCTACTGTGGTGACTGCATTGCAAGTACAAGCGCTACCTGTTGTATGTCAACCCCAAGCTTCTCAGGTTGCAATACAACATCCTCTCGTCTCAGCGATTCAATCACAACCTCAAGTTAGTGCCTCCTTATCTGGAGCGACTCAGGCTCAACTACGTACTATGACTCCTCCTCTTGGTCAATCATCCAGTATTGGACAACAGTAAATGGTCCAACAACCATGGCTGGTTCAATATCAACAATCACAATTCCAGCAATCATATCAGGGACTTGAGCAACAAGTCTTTGTAAGTAATGGGCAACCACATTTCCAAAGCGGTTATCAACAACCATACTATAATGGTTATACCCATCAACCTTATCAAAGTTGCCAACATCAAATACATTATGCTGGTATGCAAAGACCCACTACTTAGGCGGTTCCATCTTATCCTGGGTATGCTTCGCCTAACCTGAATCAACAGTTGCGCTTTGTAGCAACTCTAGAATTACCAGGTCTAAACCAGTTAACGAATGATCCAATTGCTTATGCCCCTTGGTGGCTAGTGATTCCGCATAAACTTCTGTCAGATATTCGTAAATTTAATGGAAATCCAGGTGAAGACCCATCGAATCATGTGATGACCTTTCATCTATGGTGTTCATCAAACACTCTCAACGATGATTCAATCAGGCTTCACCTTTTTCAACGAGCGTTAACTGGTCCGACAACAAAATGGTATATCGATTTTCCTAGAGCTTCGTTTGATAATTTCAGTACCCTAGCCACAACCTTTTTAACCCATTTTCAGTTACCCAAAAGGTATGAAATGGGAACAGAGCTTCTTGCCAATTTCAAACAAACAACGGCCACTCACATATCCAATCATATTCATGAGTGGCGACGTCATTGTAGAATGGTAAAAACATATGTTCCTCATTAGCTATTCGCTGAATGGTTTATTAAGTCATTGTTACCTTCTATTACAGAAGATGTGGCAAAGGGAGGAGTCGTCACTGAAGAGCAAGTTGTTTCTCATGCACAATATATAGACTTGATCTATACTCAGTCTGGCACGCTCTACAATAAAATCCCTGATGCTCCTAGACTGGATTTTTCCGTTCTTCCCCCTCCTAAATCAAACAAAGACTCTCATGCTGGTAATGGCATGATAGGTATGACTAGCACGAAAACCATAAAGGCTACGTCAAAGAAATCCCGTACGGTTTCTAGTCAAAATGCAAAGGAAAAACTTCTTGCCTTAGAGGTTAATGTTGTGTCGACTGACAAAGGAAAAGAACCAAAGCAACCAAAAGGCTAGAAGAAAAAGAAAGGGAAAAAGAAGAAACAAGAGGAGTCATCTCCTAAAAAATATTCTGCAAACCCTTCTAGGCAAAGGAAACCTCCTTCAGGGTGTCAGATATGCGATGAGGATCATCGGCCAAGAGATTGTCTATATAAAGTTGAGCTTAGAAATTATTCAAGAATTCAAAAACCTCAACGGTATTGACTGATCCATTTCCAAATCCAGGAACAAATCTGGTTGCTAGTGATAATGCTTCCCCGTCTCGAGTGCTTATTTTGTCCATTTCGAAACAAAAAATGATGCTTTGATATCAACAAGGAATAATGATTAGGGAAATCCACAGATGTCGAAAAACAAGGCTACAGATCAACCTAGTAGTTCGAACACAACTTCGACTGAAGTTGTGCCACCCACCATTCCTGAGCTAACGATAAAGCTACCAAAGGGAGTAGTACACAAATCGACATTTAATCCTCGTGCCAAAGCAACACAACATATAATATAGTGGAGGATTTGGCCCAATCGCCGTCCGCTATGTCGACACTTGAGGTACCTCAAAATTTCCCATCCCAAAAGCAGGCTTTATTATCAGTGATTGGTGGGATTGACCCAGTGGATTCCAATCTTGTGACCTTTGATCACAAAGGATATGACCCTCAGTTACTAGCTCAACTAGCTTTCCTTATTCAAGTGAAATCCCTCAACAAAACTGTTCATCGAACAATTATTAATGAGGGGGCATCTACATGTATTATGTCAATGAGTTTCTAGAAAAATTTAGGCTCACCACCCTTGTCGTAATCGTCAACAACGTTAAAATCATTTGATGGGCGAACATACACTCCATATGGGATTTTAAGTAACTTGCAAGTCGAACTGGGGGGGGGAAACAATAGAAATTGATGTTGAAGTTATTGACAGAAACCTCGATTACAACATCCTACTGGGAAGGCCCTGGATATATGCTATGGATGCCGTTGTTTCGATGTACTTCAGAAAGATTGCATTTCCCTTCCAAGGAGGAATCATAATCATCGACCAACAAACATTTCTCCCCAACAGTTGACAAGTTATGGGAAGCATTCCGATGATCCATGGAAGCTCTCAGTCGCTTCAAAATATCGGAGTAGGCCTCCTAAAAGACACTTCCTTAATGGGGACTTTTGCCCTTCCGCCTCCGAGTAAGTTGGCAGAAGTGGCCACAATGGAAACCTGTCCCATGAGATCTTCTACATCAACAAAAATGAAGAAGAACTCAGAATATTTTGATAGTGTGGATCATCGTGAGGCATTGCCTCCAAGCCCTGCCATAGCTACATCATCTAATGATAAATTCAGCGATGTTGTACATTATGTACTGGGGGCATTAGAACCAGATATTTCCTTCATAACCCCTTATGAGTTGTGATCACAGGTTGCCATGAGGATAGTTCTTTTACTATGTCAACCTCATTAAAAATGAAACAACTCCCATTCCAAATCAAGTCTTTCAAAGATCTCAAAGGTAAACCTTCATTCCAACCACCGAGTTGAATGCAATGAAGCTTGGGGGGCATGCACCTCGATTTGTGTTATTATGCTGGGAGCATGCAAACTTATCATGAGCAGTGTTACCGCAAGGTTCAAGCTTGTTAAAAAATAAACCCGCCACGAGTAGTTTTAGCGCATAGTTCAAGCTCGTTAAAAAATAAACATAAGTCATGAGAAAATGTTTCCCCCAGAGTTTAAGCTCATTAAAAAATGAACCAGTAAATAACCATTGTGAATGCCTTATCGCTAGCTTTTGAGCCTTGGTCGTGTTCTCATCGTCACCTCCACTCTGTTTTTAGCCGATCATTCACCTCCATATGATTGTTTACCCTTTCGAAGAACATATGCAAAGAGTGATTCTATTAGCCATCCTTGTGACACTACCGTGATTGGAAAATTCCAAACCTTACCTGGAATCAGCTGCTACCCGAAATCATCACTTGTTCCTCAAAAACGAGTCTCCTTTAAGCTCTTTTCAACTGACTCGTAAAATATGAAAAGATTGTCGAGCGATTGGCCTCTCTGGCTCGTTAAAGTCATCAGAAGTGTTATCCCTCCTCTAGATTTTAATCTTTTTGGACCTGAGGGATTATTACACAAAACGATCGAGTGCTTGTCTTGTTCGGCTCATTAAAACTATTGAAAATTCATCCCTTTTGTATTATTTTACGCTTTTTTAGACTTAACGGATTACATGACGAAAAAGAATCATTGGAGTCTCCTTTCTGTTCCTTTCAGACTCTCTAAAATTGAAAGGGACCGAGTTATCTTTGTCGTTAAACTCGTTAAAATCGAGTAGTGACAAACTCATCCAAATGGACGAGAACGAGTTTCATTGTCACTAACCTCGCTAAAATATAGCAACAGGTTCGCCTGAAGGGTGGATTATAGAACAAGCATATGTTATCCTCGTCAAGCTTGACAAAAATAAAGAGGTACTGGTCAACAATGACTAGGGAAAATTGGGAAGAAAACTTCAAAAAACTTTATTGGTAGCAAGTCGCTCTTGAACATGACACTTTCCTTCGGTATCCATGCCGGGTTGGGTTGTTTTGTTCACTGGTCATCACCATTGGTTCATCACACCATCCATATTTGGGGTTAATGCTACCAATCCATTGTCAGTGTTGCCGATATGTTCAAGAGAAGTCATCCAGACAATTCACCTATGTCTCACCGACTGCAATACATTCATGCTCCATTCCTTCATGACCACCTCCCTGAACCCTGTATCATTAGATTGTTTTCAACTCCAAAATCGTTTGCTTCCTTCCATGTCGTTGATGTGGGATTCATTAAGGCCCTCCTATGATGGGTCACTTCTTGTTGACATCAACTCATTATCCAAGGAGTTGACTTGCTAACAACCCTTTCAGTACTTTGAAGCTTGCATGCCTCAGCGGCAAGTTGCTCACTTTCGGCGATAGGTTTACATCAATGGCCTTCGACCAAGAGATTTTACGTGGTGTTCAACGCCAAGTCCTTTTTCACACCACGTGAATTGTACTGTAGTACCTTGAGGTTCATTGTCATTGTTGGTGATTCCTCTCGTGCCTGTTAACAACTTACATCATTGGCTGGTAATCAGGCGATGTCTTTCCATGTTCGACACTAGAAAATTTTTCACATGGATCGACTTGTACTCCGAGTGAAGATTGAACGAGTTTTGAAGACCCCGGATCTAGTTTCATCCATCCGGGTTGTGATATATTCAAGAATATAAAGACATCAAGTGTACATCATTGCTGAACAGATGATTATCCAAATCAAAGGATGATGAGTCCATGTCATCAGTCTGTCACACACACGACTGTCTATCCTATGTACATGAAAATGAATTTATAAAGTTGAGCATGGGAATGCCCGCCTCAGCTAGATCATGAAAAAATGTTGTCAAAATAATGTATTGTATTGTATCTTATTACAGGTCGCCTCCCAGCTCGAAAAAACTTCAAATCCTCATAGTAAAGCATTTCACCCGACATCACAAAGATTAACGACCTCATGCTTTAGGGGGCAACAATTAAAGCATCTTACTTTAGACATGTCACCCTTCTTCTTGTTATAGACATTTTTGGGCACTTCAACCCCAATCATAAATGTCCATAAACTGAGGGCTCCTAAGTCCCTAAAAGTGTTGCTTCACTGAGGTTAGCTGATTACATCATCTCCCAGAAGTTCTCCACTGAAAACTGCTCATAAATGGTCAAAATTGGACCATACTGAAAGCCTAGTGTAGAGGGTGCGATGCATATCACCTTCCCAGTGTACAAGGTATGATGCATACTGAATTTATCCTCTGTAGGGTGCGATGGCCAGGAATGGACAAATGGCAGGGACAAAATGCGAGGTGGAAGATCATGGAATCTTCTAGAAGCTTCCCCTCTGACACTTGCCTCTCTGTTTTCGACCAGGGATGAGTAAGAGATCATCATTATCCAAGTGGAAGCAGGAACTATCAGAAAGAGGACACTAACCAAGACCCCATAAGATGACTCACCTCCCTATAATAATCTATATATGGATCCCTCATCACAGAGATCCGGAGGCTGGAATTTTGTATCTTATAAAGAAGTGTTGTTGGTTTTCTGGTGTAATTTCATAGTGTTGGGTGATCTAAGCTTTATTTGAGGTGAAGAAGGGCCTTCTTGCTAGAGGATGATGTTGGGTAAAAACATATGATTGTAATCCTCTTGCTACTTTTCATCTTAATAAAGCTATTCAAATTTTCCTCCATATTCTTGTATGTTTCATTATATATGCATTTGTAGGGTTAACACACATATGGTCCTATGTTATTTATGAATATATCTTTGTTCTTTTATAGTAGTATGTTGTTGTGATTCCACAACTGCTCTTTGAAGATGGGCAGACGAAACAGAAGGGGCAAAGCTCTATCAAGAAGGAGAGGAAATCAAGCCCAAGACTAAGGTTGGTCTCCTTTATTCCACTCCTATCTATTTTCATAAAGGAAAGAGAAAGTAGACTTTACTTGTTTGTTTCTAAGATAGCCACCAATCTTAGTGGGAATAGTCGCTCCTAATTTGATAGTTTCTCCCTTCCATTCACAAAGTCCTTGTAGCTATTCAAACTCTTTTGAAGGCCAAGGAGAGCGAGGCTCACCATATCATCATTGGCAGTAGTTATTCCCACACTGCCAAGCTCATCTCTATAGGTGGTGAGTTTGTTCAAATATGTGGAAATAGTATTGTCATTCTCCATCTTGATTCTTCGAAGCTTATCCTTGAGTGCCAATTTCCTTTGGTCACTATTTTTCTGGTATAGGTCATTCAATGTCTTCCACATTTAAAATTGAGTATCCTTCCCATGGAGACTTGAGACAATATGGTCTCAAACTCCCTCAAGGATGATCCATCTTGCCTTCGCCACACACTTCTTCCACTCAGCCAACTCTTGTGCATTAGTTGAAGTTGTCTTTAGGATTTCTTGATCAATGAATTCCTTCAAGCCATTATCTTCTAATAAAACCTCCATTCTATGTTTCCATGCTATGTAATTTGAGCTACCTTCCAAGGCATACTTGAGTCTCAAGCCATAGAACCCCATTCGCTAACCTTGAAGTATGATATGAACTCAATTTGCACTTGCAACCCCAAACTTCAAAATTCGAATTCTCTTCTAAGTATACTGTTCATAGCTCTAATACCATGTAGAAAATTTGTGATAGGTTAACCTGATAATGCAATATAAATCAAAGAAGAATACTATACCTACTTCTACTATCAGTTTGTGAAAGATTAAAGCGAGATGAACAATATAACTAGAAGAAGAAGAATCAACGACATAATACACATGAAAATACTTTGGGAAAAGTCTCAAACAAAAACCCCACACTATTGTATTATCATACATGGTGGAAATACATAGGAATTATACAAAGCCTTAGCTCTCACAGCTAACCAGCTCTTAGTACAATGCTCATAGATGCTCACAGGCAATCTTGGCTTCTCTCTAGCCTTCCTCTCTGCCTTCCAAGCTCCTATTTCCTTGCTCTATTCCTTGTGGATGATTAGCCTATTTCCAAGTGGAAAAGTCAAGCTTTCAAAACTGTGCAAATGCTCAAGGATGAATCCTTGACCGTATGCATGCATTTTGTCCATCAAAAAACACATGTAGTTGATAGTACATAGTCCTTGAACATTAATATCAACTGGGTCTTTCTCAGAATATATATGCATGACTTTCCGATGAGGGAATCTTTAGTTAACTGGAGTGGCACTAGTTGAGTGCATTAACACATCAACTCATTGTTAACTCACTATTAGTTCCTCAAACAATTTGGAACTAATTTAACTGGACTTAACTCAATAAACTGAGTTAATTAATTACAACTCAAATATAACTCAATCTTATCTCCTTAATTTAAGGGATAACTCTTGCATGACTTCAGAAAGACTTCTAACTTGAATTTCTCCAACTAATTAATTTAAATGAATAAAGCAATTATTTCCAAGTAGCTGTTAAGACTAAATTTGATTTTAATTCACAATTTAATTCAAGGAAAAATTAAATTGGAATATTCTTGTTGCCATATTTCAACAGAAAGTTTTAAGGAATGTTTGACAAAGTTGCTAGAAGAAATGCTTCCTAGTGGTGAAAAGGTATTATATAAAACTCATGATGAGGACAAAAGAAATGTTAATAGTGATTTTATATAATCTAACATTGGATTGAAGACCTGCCATATTCCAAAAATTGATATGAGGAAGTTTGATGGAAAGGATCCCATAACATGGATACCACAGATGGAGCAATATCTTGATCTACATAATTCGCAAAACACACAAAAGGTATGCATTTCATCTTTGTATTTAGAACCCAATCAATTTGTATGCTATCGATGTATTTTCTCTTGTAAACAAATTTTCACTTCGTCAATTTTTACAGAGGAAATGATAGAAAATTATGAGGATACAAAGAGGATCACCTTCTTTAACCAATTCATAAATATCAAACAAAAGGGTTCAATGGTGGAGCACATTGAGGACTTTTAAAAAGTAAATATAAGGGTAAATGATATTCCAGAGGAGCATAGGATTGATATCTTCATAGGGACTTTAAAGGATAACATACAACATGTAGTTCACCTCTGGGAACTTGATTCATTGGAGAAGGCATTCAAGTTGGAAAGAAAATTTGAGAGAAAAGTTATGGCAACAAGTAATCTTACCACTCACAATTATAAATATGGAAGTGTTTTTTCTCCTAGGATTCCACAAACTGCAAAGTTGACACCACAAAAGTTGGAAGAAAAACGAGCAAAACGGCTTTGTTACATTTTTGATAGAAAATACACTAAAGGTCATAAGTGTGCTAAGAAGAAATTGATTTACATATATTGTGAAGAGGATGAAGAAAAGGAACAAGAAACGTGAAAAGAAGAGGATATACACTGGAAACCAAACCTAGAGAAAGAAGATATGAACCCAACCATATCTTTTAATGCATTGGAAATAATCACCACTCCTAAAACTCTTAAGATAGAAGGACACATCAAGAAGAAAAATGTAAGTGTTGATTGATTTAGGTAGTACCCATAATTTTATTCATTGTAAGATAGGAAAAGAATCGAATTGCTTCCTATATCCAACATCAGAGTGTCAAGTGATGGTTACAAATGGAGGAGCCATAAATTGCTCTAAAAAGTTCCATAATATCAAGTTATCCATGGGAAAATATGTATTGAATAGTTCAATGTTTTCCATTCCAATGGGTGGTGTTGATGTTGTACTAGACATCCAATGGTTACAACCTTTGGGTACGATAGATTTTTAATCTTCAAGAAATCTTCTTTATTTTTTTTGGGAAGGAAATCAAGTTGAATTAAGGGGTATTGAAAGGAAACTAGGAAGAAAATTAGCTCTAATGGCACAAAAAAAATCTTCTAAAGAAACAACAATGGGGCATAATTTCACAATTATATTCACTAGAGGTTCAAACATTGAAATAATATATTTCGCCAAATCTCCAGAAGGTATTAGAAAATCATTCCAAGGTATTTGAGACTCCCAAAGGCCTCCCACCTATTTGTGATCATGTTCATGCTATTCATGTGATTCCAGGAAGTGTTCCTCCAAACATCAGGCCTTACATATATCCCTATGCCCAAAAGAGGAGAATTGAATGTATGGTTGCAAAAATGCAAGAGGTGGGTATAATTCAACCTAGTCAAAGTTATATCTCTGCTACAGTAGTATTGGTGCAAGAGAAGGATGGATCATGGCACATGTGTCTAGACTATAGGTAGCTCAACAAGCTCAATATAAAAGATAAATTTCCCATTCCTGTCATTAACAAATTGTTGGATGAATTACATTGAGCATTTTACTTGACCAAGTTGGATCTTCATTCAGGATATTATCCCTCATCCATCACATCATCTTTAAGAGAAAATTCTAAGGTTCAAGCAGTGGAAGATGACATCGAGGATCAACAACAAGTTCTCCAACTCTTAAAGGATAACCTAACTTTGGCACAGAATAAAATGAAACAATAGGCAGATCAATATTGCAGAAAAAGAAGTTTTGATGTAGACGACTCGGTATTTTTATGGCTATAACCATACAAACAAATGTCCCTCAAGCAAGCTAATCAGGATAATAAATTATCACCAAAATATTATGGTCCTTACAAGGCGTTACAAAAGATTGATACTATGGCATACAAACTGGAGCTTCTTGCATCTTCCCAAGTGCACCTAGTTTTCCATGTTTCATGCTTAAAGAAGGATATAGGTGACAAGCTCCTAGTTCAAACAATATTACCAGAACTTGACGAGGAGGGAAAATTCATATTAGAACTTGAAGCAGTCACAGAAACAAGAAATCAACAACTACAAAATAGATATATTTCAGAGTATCTCATCAATTGGAAGAACGTACCCACTGAAGATTCCACATGGGTGGATGAAAATTTTATACAGAAGCATCTAGAACTACTCAACCGTTGATGACAACACCTTTTTGAAGGAGAGGGGCATGTTAGGTCCCTATAATACTAATGTATTCCCTCATTGTTATTGTCAGTGTATCCCCCTTATTGTTATTGTTGTGCCCATGTAGTCCCCATATTTTTATTATTGTGCCCAATATAGGCCCACTATTTTTGTTGTTGTGCCCTTACATTATTATTGTTATGTTGGCTCTAACTATATTATGACCTCTTAGACTCCTATATATAGAATTAAAGTTTTGCCATTTTCAATCATCCAAGAATTGTTCATTTGTGTAATATAAAAGAGGTTTCCCCCTTGAAGAGGCTAATTTTGAAGTCATTGATTTATCTCTTCTTTTATTTTGTGATTTAGTTGCACAAAACCAAAGAATTAGCAAAATAGTTATTATTGGTTCGCATATAAGCACATAAACTAGCAAAATAATACGCCTTTCTCCAAGAAAATGTACAAAATATGAGTATATTATTTTCAAGGAAATTAATCAAAATATATAGTATTTACATGCTCATAACGACATACCATAGTGGCTAGAATAAATGCATGTGCCATGCAAATATATATTTTACTTTTCAAGACATATTATGGTTAACTTTTCATTCACTTATGTCTCTAGGGTTTATCAAAATAGGTTCACTTCCTTTATTATTTCATGTTAACCACTTTATGTAATCATATTCATCAAATATGTATCAAGAAAAGGGCACCATTGCATACCTTAACGTCTTGGATATGTAGTAACAAGTGCAACCTACAACACAACAACTCACCATAATTCGAAGTAACTAAAGATGTTAACAACTACGAAAGAGAGTACCTTTACTATGAGTGTGAACATTAGCATGGTCAGAGTGACAAAAAAACCCATGGAAAATTTGGGCATGTAGTTGTATTCAAGGAAGTGATGCAGAATGTCGATGACAACTTCCTTATGGTGTGGGATCCATGGGAGTGAGTATACTCAATGGTCAAAGAAACCACGAAAACTATACATACTGTCATGAGAATGCCTTCAATCTTGACCATTGGTACGTGGCTTCAAACAAAGAGATATGGAGAAATGAATGCAACATTGTTACATCAATGTGTTTGGAGATTGAAAGGCATCAGGAGGAGTATAACTCATGCTAAGAAAAATACCCACCAGAACCAAAATGGCATTAGCTCAAGCCACAATCACATAGGATCCACTACCGAGCCCTAGACTAGTGATTTCTCCCAACATCTTAGAGAAAGCTACTACAGTGACCCAAGAAACAATGTATATTAACCATATACATACCATTCTTCACACAAAATAGAATATAAAATTTTCACTCTCCTTCCAACACTCAATAGTATT
>APFE030432313.1:0-22883 GCA_000404065.3 Pinus taeda | reverse complement strand
AACCTCTCAAGATTAGTTTTATTAATTAATAAATTTAATAATTTTTATAATAAGATAAAATATGATATTACTTCAAAAGTAATTAGTATATTTTATAAACAAGATAACATACCTTTAATATACATTTCATACATATAGTTAGTTATTAATTTAATATCTTATTACCATTAAAATTACATATTTATTCACTTATTCTTATTTTTATTATTTTTAATAAGATAAGATTTTTATGAGTAACCCTAGTTATTCCTTAAAAGAATTCATTCGCGCAAATAATAATAATTTTTAATAACCTTAGTTTTATTCTATTAACAACATAAAGTTATTTAATTAAATAAATTACCTAGGATACTATTCATTGGACCTAATAGTGTTTAATTCTAGAAATAAAACAATATATTATTAATATTATAAAAATAATAATATTAAATTTATTAATATTATAAAAATAATAATATTAAATTTATTAATATATAATTTTGGCCTATGTCTTAGAGTCAAAAATAGCTGTTATGTGGTCCTAGAGTCAAAAATAGCCGTTATATAGCCGTTGGAGTCTCTGCTCAGTGTATTTAACATGCTAGGGCAGATCTGTTTCTTCAACTTGTCCTGACGATGAACCACACTAGTTGGTTCGAAACGCGTCGACAAATGTCTTTGTCAGGTGATTTACGCCAAAGCTCTTCTCATAACTATAATGGATCACAGAAGCCTCAATTCTATAAATGAAATCATTTTATTTTATAAATTATTTAGATAAGGTTTAAATGAATACAACTATATTATATTCCCAAAAGAAAAAAATTATTAAGATGATTGAAAATTACACTAGGTATACCATCGAATTTTTTTTATTAAAATGATTGAAAGTTACATTATGTATACACACATCCTAAAAAAAATTAATTATGTGAGCACTTCACATCGTAAAAAGACAAAAACTCCTATGATTAATGTGCCCAGACATTTAACGGCACTTCAAAGCCACAGAATAATGCAGCCATAGTGGAGCATAACAATTACGCCCGAAGTGGGGGATATTGTCAATAAAAACTGCAAACAGATGTGAATACAATAATGCTTATGGATTATTCTGATGATCTAAGATGAATGACGCTGTATGACCTGTGAAAAAACTAATAAAACTTAATGAGGGTTAATTATAATATTATATAATAAAAAATAAAATTAGATGATGTTATTTCAATCTTTTTCTGTAAAATTTTGAATTCAAAATCAATAAAAAAAATCATGCATAAGTGTTAATCTAAATCGTATTTGGTAAAAGTTACAAATGGTCTAGTCCCAAAAAAATTACAATTAATAGAATAACGTACTGAATAATGCTTCTAACCAAATTAGTTTACTTAGAAAGATTTTAAATTAGTGTACATAGAAATATTTTAAATAGGTAGAGTTCATCGTTTTTTTACCGAATTCTACACCTTGGTATGATAGTGATGTGTGATTTTATTTATTTGACACATGTACTTTTTAAAATAAAAATCTAAAGATATTTTCTACATACAAAAGAAATATAAAAAATAAAAATTTCGATAATCCCAATCCCACTATGGTCACTCAATTTGTTATTGATATTATAATACAATGTCCTATAAATATGTCACTCATTCTCAATATTTAAACGTTAATGCCACATATTATAATTTCATATCAATTTTAAATAAAAATAAATAAAGTAATTAAAAATAAAAAATGTTGGTAAAATGCTTTTATTCACTGTCTAAAGAAAAGAAAGTAATTGAAAATTCAAAAAATAAAAAATTATCAATTACTTCCTCATGAGAATAATAATTCTTAATAGGAGTAATAATTCTTAATTCATTTAATTCAATGTACATGTTATGTAAAATATTTTAATGTCAACTAAGTATATATTGTTTAAAAGATATTACACTAGGTATACCATCGAATTTTTTTTATTAAAATGATTGAAAGTTACATTATGTATACACACATCCTAAAAAAAATTAATTATGTGAGCACTTCACATCGTAAAAAGACAAAAACTCCTATGATTAATGTGCCCAGACATTTAACGGCACTTCAAAGCCACAGAATAATGCAGCCATAGTGGAGCATAACAATTACGCCCGAAGTGGGGGATATTGTCAATAAAAACTGCAAACAGATGTGAATACAATAATGCTTATGGATTATTCTGATGATCTAAGATGAATGACGCTGTATGACCTGTGAAAAAACTAATAAAACTTAATGAGGGTTAATTATAATATTATATAATAAAAAATAAAATTAGATGATGTTATTTCAATCTTTTTCTGTAAAATTTTGAATTCAAAATCAATAAAAAAAATCATGCATAAGTGTTAATCTAAATCGTATTTGGTAAAAGTTACAAATGGTCTAGTCCCAAAAAAATTACAATTAATAGAATAACGTACTGAATAATGCTTCTAACCAAATTAGTTTACTTAGAAAGATTTTAAATTAGTGTACATAGAAATATTTTAAATAGGTAGAGTTCATCGTTTTTTTACCGAATTCTACACCTTGGTATGATAGTGATGTGTGATTTTATTTATTTGACACATGTACTTTTTAAAATAAAAATCTAAAGATATTTTCTACATACAAAAGAAATATAAAAAATAAAAATTTCGATAATCCCAATCCCACTATGGTCACTCAATTTGTTATTGATATTATAATACAATGTCCTATAAATATGTCACTCATTCTCAATATTTAAACGTTAATGCCACATATTATAATTTCATATCAATTTTAAATAAAAATAAATAAAGTAATTAAAAATAAAAAATGTTGGTAAAATGCTTTTATTCACTGTCTAAAGAAAAGAAAGTAATTGAAAATTCAAAAAATAAAAAATTATCAATTACTTCCTCATGAGAATAATAATTCTTAATAGGAGTAATAATTCTTAATTCATTTAATTCAATGTACATGTTATGTAAAATATTTTAATGTCAACTAAGTATATATTGTTTAAAAGATATTATGTGTATATCACATATAACAATTGAAAAAAATAAGAATAATAATTGGTAATTCACTTAATTTTTCAATGTACATGTTATGTAAAATATTTTAATGTCAACTAAGTATATATTGTTTAAAAGATATTATGTTTGTAAGAAGAGCTTTGGCGTAAATCACATAACAAAGATCATTGTCGACGCGTTTGGAACCAACTAGTGTGGTTCATCGTGAGGACAAGCTGAAGACACAAATCAGGCTTAGCGTGTTAAATAGACTGAGCAGAGACTCCAACGGCTACCTAACGGTTACTTTAACGGCTAATTTGGACTCTAGGATCCAGGTCAAAGTTATATAAATAAATTTAATATTATTATTTTTATTTTTATAATATTAAGATCTAATAATATATTATTCTATTTCTATAAATAAATAAGTTATGTGCAATAGTATTAATTCCACCGGTTATCATATAACTAAAAATGAATTATTTAATAATATATTTACTTAGTCAAAATTAATCATAATAATCGGTTGAAATAATATTATAAGTATATAATTTAAATGGTAAGATTAGAGCTATAAATTATTCATTTAGTAATTCATATACTAAATATATATATAAATTTAAGGTAAACTGAGAGCTTACTAATCCTTAAGGTAATTTTAAAAAGTTAAAATTGTTAATAATTTTCTGCTTATAAATTTGTTAATTAATAGTACTATTATGAAACTCCAATAGTTAGTTTCAAAAATTAATAAAATAGTTTATTAACTAGATTACTATATATATAGAGTTTTTAATATAAAACCAATGACAAATTGTTAAAAGATATCTAGACCTACTATATTTATTTATTACTAATTTTAAAGAGATGATTAGATAAAAGTAATAAAATATAATAAAAATAGGAGTATAAATATCAATGCAAATAAGATAAACATAATTAGCACCTATAATAAATATACCACTTTATGCCAACCACCAGATATACCCCCAATTGACTCACAGTACAGTGAGTTTATTCCATCGAAATTGTGTATTTTTCTTCTTTCTTAGTGGTAATGTTGTCTTAGTGGTAATGCCGTCTAGAATTGAGAATCCCAACCAGGGAAGCCTGGTGTCCCAACAATAACCAATTTATGAAATTCGCTAATGAGCGCAGGCCCATATGGGTAGGGCTTGCCCTCTCTTTGTTGTATGCCAAAGTAAGCTAATAGACTTTAAACTATTTTCTTTCAAAAAGCTGGGATCATAATGGAAGGTCTGTAAGGACCTAAGGACCTAATAACCACATGGTTATATTTAACCTCGGGTCAAACCAATTCACACTCTTTAAATAATAAGTGAAATTTCCAGTAAAGATTATTACTCGCAATCCTTTTCCAAAAGTAGTCTGTTGGTTTTGAATACAGGATTAAAATCAAGGTTTAGATATTATTATTCACTTTACTGAACCATAAAATCACTTCCTTGATGCTTTCATTCCAACTATATCTTACTCTTGTTATTTCAAATTTTCGACTTGGGCAATGCTCTCAGCTATTCAAGGAATCCAGTCAAAGAACCCAAAAATAAGCCAGGGTAAGTAATATATAGAGCAATAATGTACCCTTTAACATACAAAATTATAGCATCTTCGCATTAAACTCTAAAGTCTATATCCTTCAATTCAGAGAGTTGTTAAAACATATTAAATAACAACAAAGTATTCGTATGTCTGAAATATAATTTGTTGCGTACTACTCATTATGGATTCCCTGAAAACCCTGCTAGACATTATAATCCCTAAAATTCTTGACTCTTTTGTATGCAAATGTTTTTGTATTGGTATGAGTTGTAATTCTTGTATTTCTCTTCTTTCTTCAAAAGTTCGGTACATCCAAAGTGAGCTTCCTGTTCTCCCCTATAATGGTTATGTGGTTGTCTTCAACAGCCATTATTGGGGCCTATAATATTGGAGCACATTATCCAGGTGTATTCAAGGCATTGTCACCTCACTACATTTTCTATTTCTTTGCTGAAAAATCATAAGCAAGGATGGGTGAGGCTGGGAGCTGTTTTCTTATGTGTAACAGGTTTGTGCTCAATTCAAGATATTCTATAATGCGTGCCTTAAAACTTAGAATTTGTTTACCTTTTTCAAGTCAAAGCAATTTCTTTTCTTATGTTGTTAAACACTAATTTCATATCTCACAGTATATAACCTCTAATCACTTGTTAGTAAGAGAGACGTTGCCTTAGCTGGCCTTTTATCTGTTTAAATCAGGTGCAGAGGCCATGTTTGCTAACTTGGGCCACTTCAATAAGAGATCTATTCAGGTTCAAATGAATTCCATAATCAAAAAATTGTTCCATCTGAGTTCTATGGGTGTATCATTTACTAGAATCATAAGAAATTTCTGCTTCTAAGCTCTATAGGTGTTTCTTGGACTAGAATCATAAGAACTTTCTACTTCTTACTACAGATTGCCTTTTCTCTAATGGTTTATCCAGCTTTAATTCTCACATATGCTGGCCAGGCGGCTTACCTGATCAAGAATCCAGGACATATAAGTGATACATTCTACAAGTCAATACCAAATGTTGTGTATTGGCCAATGTTTATCGTTGCCACTTTAGCAGCAATAGTTGCCAGTCAAGCATTGATTTCTGCAACCTTCTCAATTATAAAACAATCAATGGCTCTTGGGTGTTTCCCTCGAGTTAAGATTGTTCATACCTCACAAGAGAGCGAGGGTCAGATTTACTCTCCAGAGGTTAACTATGTACTCATGATTCTCTGTCTTGCTATTGTGGTGGGTTTTAGGGGTGGGCCACAAATCGACAATGCCTTTGGTAAGTGCTTATTTCTTTGTTTCTTTCTTTTTAAAACAAATGTACCGTATATTTCATTAGTGCACAAAGCAAAAATACTTTATACAATCTTACATTGCCAGCAAAATTAGAGGAATGGACATTATGTATAAAAGGAAAAGAGGACAAGCATGCCTACTTTGGCTCCAACTTTAAGAGGGAGACACCTCTGCAGTTGAGGGAGTTATAATTTTTTGTTAATTTTTGGAGGATTTCAAATCCATAGGGCAGTTGAAGCACCTTGAATGGCTTTTTGTTTACTTTGGTTTTTATCAAAATTTGCCAAAAAGTTTTTGTAATATGAGGTCGTTGAATCTCCAATGTTAAAAGGGTGCTTCAGAGTTGGTTGGTAACTTGAAAAACCTCCAACACATTGAGTTGTTTGAGTGCGAGTTGTTTGGGTGCAGGTGTTAGGTTTCCAGAATCCCTTGGCAAGTTGACGAACCTCCAACACATTGAGCTGTATGAAAAGGCTACCAGAATCTCATGGCAACTTGACATAACTCCAACACATCGACCTATATGAGTGACATGATGAACCTCCAACACATGACCCTGTCTAACTGTGAGTGTTAGGATGAACCATCAACACATCGAAAGACGGGTGTTAGTCCTTTGGAATCATTTAGTTTGGAGAGGCTGCCAGAATCCTTGGGTAATTTGACCGGCAACACATCCTACATCGAAAGGTATGAGTGCTAGTCCTTTGAAGTTCTTTAGTTTGAAGAAGCTGCCAGAATGATTGGATAATTTGTCTAACCTCTAACACATCAAATTTTCTGGGTGTTAGAGTTTGGAAAGGTGGACAGATGTTATTTGATAAACTTCCAACACACCGAGCTGTCTAGCTGTGGGTGTTTGGAGAGTCTGCACATGTTTTCTTTAATTGGACAAAGCTCCAACACAAGAAACTGTCTTTTGGTTATATGAGAAACCTTCTAAAACATGAAGTTGTCATAACTCTTTGGTAACTTGACTTACCTCCAATTTATGGAGTTGTCTGGGTGCCAGATTATGGAGATGCTACTAGTGTTCTTTGATGACTTAAGAAACCTCATAGTAACTTGACTGAAGTACCACACATGGGGCCGTCTGGGTGCAAGAGTGTTTTTGGATGCTGCTACAGTCTTTAATACCTTGACAAACCTCCAACACATGGAGCTGTCTGGGTACCAGAGTTTGGAGAGTCTGCAAGAGTTGGTTTGGTGCCAGAGTTCCTTTGAAAGGGACTTTCGTCGTCCCTTTGGTTCTCAGGTTGACACCTGGTGTCCTAGAGCGGGTTCTCAGATTGACACCTGGCGTCGCGCATAGAGCTGGCATAACCACAGAACTCTGAAAGCGTGCGGTCATACTCGTCGTGTATTCATGGATATTGATGAAGGCGGTTTTGTCGACAATAAGCTCATAGAGGGTTCCGACGACCTCTTCAACTTGGAAATCCAGAGTAAACGCGTCCGCTTTGACACCATATCCACTCAGAAGCTGATTATTATTCAGGGTTCATTTAACAGGTATATTTTCTACGTTAACAGGGGTTTCTTATGGTCCTCTTTTCTGTTTCTGCTAAATACAATATGAGTCTGTTCTCTGTATTTTACTCATTATTTCCTTTCGCATTCTACTATTTTACTGGTTGCAGCTTCCCACAGTTTTCTTATGTATTTCACAGACTTGTAGGTAGCCACAATTTATATCATTTACTGGCTAATTTTCTCTCTTGGGAACTCTATTGCTCTGTTACGTTGCAAATTGTTTTGCCTACGAGTATTAATATTACATTTTTGGTCTTTTGGCAGGTCACTCTTTGGCTCAGCATGGGTGCCGAAAGGCTTAGCATCATTCCTCGGCCATTCCAATAGAGGGTTTTGACATCTAAGTTCTTTCTAGACCACTGAGGTTTTATAAGATTGATTGGGGTTTTACCGCTGCAGAAGACAACCCCAGAACCATTTCTATTATGACTTTTAGGCTTTCTGCTGCGAGCTAGGGATTTTAAGTTGATACTGAACTCTACTAGTTAATGGACTGAAACCGGTCTTTGGAAGAAGTGACAGCTTCTCCGGCTTTCCAAACCATATTTTACTTCCTCTATAATGTATATTGCTCAGCTATCATTTTCTTTTGATTAACATTACTCTGTGGTGGGTTCTCACTAGTTTTTCCATCCCTCTCCGGCATGGAATTTGCTATTATTTGTTTTTAAGTTTTAATAGGAAAAATACCATTCTCTACTAGATTTTGAATTAAAGGGTTAAATCCTCATGCTATTCCTCATTGAGTTATTGATGATGCGTTAGTTATATATATGGGTTTTCATTTTTGTTCTGAAATATATGTTTATATTTCAGTACAAGTTCCGGAAACAGGTCCCATTTTTCACCAGTAGTTTGGTTACTGCTTTGAATATAGTTCATAGTGCGTCTACAGTCATAATACAGTTGCACGTCGACGTACTCATTTCTTTTTTTGTTTGATTACTACCCTTCTGGAACCGCTCACAGTTTCCCGCTTCCGTGACCTGAGAGGTAAATCCAGAAATATCAGTTCCTTCTTAGCCAGGCTTCCATAACTTTTGGTTAATTAATTTACTAAGTGTAACATTTAGCATCTCTAACACCTGATTATGGGAATCCAATATCATGGTGATCATATAGAACAAACTGCATAAAAACATTGGGAGAGGTACTATGCTTTAGGAAGCGTGAAGCATTCCCAGATTTGCTGGCATCTATTACAAAGTTTAATTGTGGAAAAGCGTGACAGGAGGCCTGTTGCTGCTGCTTGTGCTCATACAAGATATCAGAAACATTACCCCATTATGTCCATCTTTCTTGCACATGATTGAGATTAACGATATATTCATTGTATCTGTGACAAGGAGTTGCCTGCTCTTCAAAAGAGATAACCTGACCTATATATTCACAAATAGAAGTGCCTGCTGCAGTTGCATCCCATGACCTCACAGCCCACCTCTTATCGCTGGTTCTAAAAATCTCTAAATGGGTATTCAACCCTCTTTGAGTTACTCCATTCCCACAACTTGGAGGACACCTACACTGCTCATTGCATTCATAGATTAATGGCTTACCCTTTACAAGAATACCCTTTGAATTGTATGGCATTTGTTTGCCATTCCTCTGGGCACAAAAGCACCCAATACTTGAATCACACCCACCTATACATGCACATCCCTCAGCAAAGTCCAACTGCACTGAACAATTTGGGTGCTTGATACATCTACTGGTATACTCAAAATGGGGTGGCCCGTTTGCATTGTCTACAGTGTTAACAAGACAAATAGGCAACTTCTCACTTCCCAAGGATATGTCTGAATGAAGAAGACCTATTCTTAATAGGGGTTGTGATTTCCAGAACCTTGTGTTTTTTAGAATCACCGAACCAAGCTCTGGTTGACCTCGTAACCTCTGAAGTCTGTACTTAAAAACACCACATCTTGAACACCCTTTATCTAACCAAAAGTGTTCAATTTTATAAAGACCATCATATATATAAATTTTACTAGAAGGAGACCTGCTGTCTTTGATGCCACGAACAACTCTGATCTTAACTCCATGGTGCATGCTTCGTACCAAAGCAAGGTTACCTCTCTCAAGCTTTTGATCAACGCTCTGCTTCTTATGCCCTATGTAATTATTTCCTCCTTGCCCAGTGTAAACCAACACCTCACCCTGATCATCATCATCTTCATAACCCCCTGAAGAAATGACACTGATTGCCACAGGCTCATTCCACTGATTGTTTCTAGCAGTAATGTAATCTATACCAGCCTGAATTGGGCCATGTAAACCAATAACACAGAGTTCCATTCGGAAATAAAAATGATCACCCACATGAACGCCTGGGACTGAACCTATATATCTTTTACTTCTGTTTATACAATTCCCTTTATCCATCATCATGGTCCCTGCCCATGAGTGAGCATGCCTTGTTCCTCCACCACCTGTTTCCTTGCAAGATTCATCTTCATTCATCAGATTGCGCTGCAAGGCATCATATGTCCTCAGAGCCTTCTTGACTTGTTCCCTGTCATCGCCATTTGAGGGTGCATTCTTTTCGGTGGCACGAAAACTAAATGTCCATTTGCTACTTCGTTTGCGTTTTTTACTATATGCTATCGTCTTTGCAGGAAGATTTTCATGTGCATGAGGGATTGAGCCTATTCCAGGCACACAGAGGTCCTTGAAACTACTCAAGCTTCTATCAAGAGCAAATCCCAATTGACTGACATTGGGTACCTCTGCATTGATGCGATAAATCTTCAGTGCTGGTTTAATCCCTTTCTGCCTTTTGGCTTCTGGAGTAACTTGCCATTGATTCTCATACTCTGTCTTCAGTTATGTGATGTTAAACAGGTTTTTCAATTTCAAGCTCGCAGACTCTGCAGTAACTTGCCATTGATTCTCATACTTCTCAAACTCTGTCTTCAGTGAAGTAATGTTAAACAGGTTTTTCAATTTCAAGCTCGCAGACTCTGGAGAAACTTGCCATTGATTCTCATACTTCTCAAACTCTGTCTTCAATGAAGTAATGTTAAACAGATTTTTCAATTTCAAGCTCGCAGACTCTGGAGAAACTTGCCATTGATTCTCATACTTCTCAAACTCTGCCTCCAGTAATGCAATGTTAAATAGGTCTTTCAACATCAAGCTTGCAGACTCTCGAGAAACTTGCCATTGATTCTCATACTTCTCAAACTCTGTCTTCCATAAAGTAATGTTAAACAGGTTTTTCAATTTCAAGCTCGCAGACTCTGGAGAAACTTGCCATTGATTCTCATACTTCTCAAACTCTGCCTCCAGTAATGCAATGTTAAAAAGTTTTTTCAACATCAAGCTTGTAATATCTTTTGTTTCTTTTACAATATGATTGTAATATCTTTTCTTTCTCTTATGTGGGAAATTTTGTACAGGAGTTCAAACATTGTATATATATAGAAAAATGCAGAAAGTGACAGTCAAATTTTGTACTCAGAATTGTGACAAGAAAGCCCTTGCTGGGTTTGTGAGAAAAGAGAGCTTCAACACCAGTTCTGTCTCCAACCGCCAAGATGATTAGTACGCTACTAACATGTTTACTGAAGAATTTCTGCTATTCTTTTGTAATCTATAGGCCCCGAAAGCTCCTCATAGATGAGATTTCATTCTGTAACTAAATTTTACAATTCCAATTTAATAATCCTATCGGCCTCTCTTTGTACCTTTTGGGACAATTGCTAGTTTACATGTTATGTAAAATACTTTATTGTCAACTATGTATATATTATTTCAAAAAATTTATGTATATATCACATGAAACAATTAAAAAAAATAAAAATAAAAATTCTTAATTCATTTAATTCAATGTACATGTTATGTAAAATATTTTGATGTCATATATATATTATATATTATATATATATAGTCTAAAAAAAATATTATGTATATATCACATGAAATAATTAAAAAATTAAAAATAATAATTCTTAGTTCATTTAATTCAATATATGTATTATGTAAAATATTTTGATGTAAATTACTTATATATTCTTAAAAAAAATTATGTTATATACACAAAGGATTGAAAAAAAATTATAATTAAAATTTTTTTAGTCATTTTTTTTTTTTTAAAATATGGAGTCCATTTTCTCTCCTCCCATTTCAAGTTATTTATTCGGTATAATATTCAAAAATATAATAAAAAATACATATTCATTAGAATCTTTAGTGTTTTAATATGGTTAGGAGTTTATAGTGTTTTAATATGTTTAAGAGTTTATTGTTATATTAATCGATGCAATTCAAAAGGAAAATTTTATACACAGACATAACCGAGTTTTCTTTTCCAGGGCCAAGGTCACGGAAGAAAAAGTCAGTGTCACTGCTATCTATTCGCAATATAATTTGCCGGCTTGCAAACGGTCATCTTTCATATCATGTGGAGCCATCTGCGCTTTATGGAATATCTCGTAAAATAAGGAAATATATGATCGTGCGAAGGTGATTGCAATGTGAACTTGACTCATAAAATGCATCGCGGTATTTTATAATTCCATGTCAGTCAAAGGCCAGTTGTAATCCGGCATCCATATCTCCATAGCTGATTCGCAGGCATCCTTATCTCGATTGATGATTCGACAAATATTAATCAGACGGACTTAATCATTAGTTCACACAAAATGCAGCGTAGCATTTTATAATTCCAAGTTAGTCAAGGCCAGTCTCAATCAGTACCCATTTTATAATTCCAAGTTAGTAAATGCGCTCTGAAACATGTTCCTTACGCCTTCTGCGTCCCACCATATTGTAGACATTGCAAGAAGGAAGCAGCCCATGCTGTTCTATACATTTCTTTTGCAGAGTGAATTGAATACGCAGAGAGTGATCCTTTTTCCCCTCTGTATTGTATTGAGCGTGAGGGTTAGGGTGGTCACGATGAAATTGCCATTGAAGTACGTTTTCTTCTTGCACTTGGCAAAGTACTGCCTAGTTGGGCAAAGCTAAGTATGGTTAAATTTGGTTGAAGTTCGATATGGATATGTTAAAATCACAAGTTTGAATAGTAACTTTTATATAATTTAAGTATTCTTTACTATGCATTGTTAATAAGAAAATTATTTTTGGTATTTTTTTGTTATACTATTTTAGTTTAATTATTTTAGGTTTTAAATTTTTTCCTTTATACTTTCCAATCAAATTTTAATTTTATGTGAATTTAATATGGATATATAGGAATCACAAATTTGAATTCTAAATTTTACACAATTTTTTTAGTGGTCCACAAATTAGGATGATAAATTAATTTATATATTTGAATACATATTTTAATTAATACGTAGATTTGAAATCATTTTTTAAACTATCTTAAGTTGAATTCCAGTAATAAAAACTACACTTTTTAGTGGTTAATAAATTAGGATGCTAAATGAATCTATATATTTGAAAACATATTCTAAAATATCTTGGGTTTGAATTTCAGCAATAAAAACTACAAAACCTAAAATATAATTATCCAATAGATTAAGATAATAATAAAAAAAATTGAAACATTTATATTGTCCAAAAATGATGAAGAGTCAAAAGGGATCAAATCTCTTTTCACTCTAAAAAGAATGTTTTCACTTCAAGAGATTTGATCCCTCTTCTCAAGTTACATTTATATATATATATATTATATATATATATATATATTTTATAGAAAAAGTGACTTATCTTTTTATTTTATTTCAGGTAGTTGACTACATAAACAAGATAGACATTAACACCATCTCCTCCATATTTACTAGAAAGCTCTTTAAAACTGCAACCACCCCTTATAATTTATGTAGAAACCAACACACACACACACACACACACACACACACACACACAACACACACACAATATATATATATATATATATTTTCTCTATATAAGATATAAATATCAAACTAAAATTTAAAATTTTATATTCTTATATAGATAAAATAACATGCAAAAAAACACTTTTTCTTCAAAACTAAAAAGAAACAATGGACATATTTCAAAAGAAGAAGAATAAGCAAACTTTTCCGAGAAGCTTCAACGGGTTCCGGAAGATTCAGAGGTAAACTACCTTTCAAATGTTTTACTTGTGGTAGAGTCAGTCATTATGCTGCCAAATGTCCTCATAAACATAAATATGATAAAGGGAAGGAATTTGCAAAATGGAATAGAAAACAAAGTGTAAGTAAAAAGAGTTACTATACTCACGAAGATAGTGATGGTTTATCACATAGTGAGGAAGATGAAAATAGTAATAACTATAGACTTCTAATGGCTTATGAAGATGATGATTTTTTTGATGCTTTAGATGAAGATGACCTTTATGAAGAAATCTCTAAACTCAAAATCTGTTTAGAAGAAAAGAATATGATTATAGATACCTTGACATACCAACTTGCTGAAAGAGAAAAACACAATGAAAAACTAGAATGTGAAATTGTGGGTCTAAGAAAAGATCTTGAGAAAACAAAAGCTCTCAATCTTAGATTTGCTAAAGAATTAGAAACCCTAAATGAAATTGTCAAAGTGCAACATTATCCTCCGATAGAGACAGGTCTTGGATATACTAAAGAAGCATCTCAATCATAGAAGCTGTCAACCTCCACTAAAAGCTATCTTGACGTAGCAAAGAGCAGTGAACAATTTGACAATCGTCAACAAAGGCATAAAGCAGATCACCAGGTAAATCAGGCTTAATTTACTTCAAGGATGAACAGAAGCCACAATCAACCTCAGGTAAATAGTACTCAATTTGCTTCAAAGATAAATATCAATAGAAACTTTGATCACCAGGTTAGTAGATTCAATGATTGCAAAAACGTTTTTAATGGTCAATGTTTCTCATGTCATAATTTTGGACACAAAGCTGCTCAATGTGTTACTTACAAAACCATCATGACTAGAGAAACATGAAATCAAAGGAGTGTTTAAGGATCAAGAAAAGTTCCTATAATAAATTTTCTCCTCTTCAAAATGAAATACAATGCTTAATCTGTAACAACTTTGGCCCTGAAGAAAATGAATGCAGGAGTAAATTTCGGCAAATATTTCAGATGGAGCAAACTCCATTAAATCCCAAAATATGGAGAAAGAAAGAACCACAAACAAAAACATGTGCTAAAGCCTTCTATGCAGAAGGACATGAAAACCAATGGTATATCGATAGTGGATATTCAAAACACGACAGGTAATAAAGAAAAACTACACTCATATGATGCCTTAGAAAGGGAAAAGAGTGTCTCATTTGAAAACAACACTCTTGGTGTCATAAAAGGTAAAGGCTTTATTTTCTTGAAAGAAAAGGTTAAAGTTGGGAATGTTATGTATGTTGATGGCTTAAAGCATAACCTGTTGAGTGTGACTCAAATGTGTGATCAAGGAAATGAGGTAGTGTTTCGATCGAATGGTTGTGTTGTTCGTGAGTTTGATACAGGAGAAAATGTGATCAAAGGTACAAGAACTCTAAACAACCTATACATACTCAAGGGAGGACAACAACAATACTATCTAAGAAAAATTGATGAAAACTGGCTATGGCACAGAAGATTGGGACATCTAAGCCTTTCTCAAATAATAAAAGCATGCGAATTCCAGGTTGTTCGTGATCTTCCAGATATCAACATTCCTAAAAATTATATATGCAAATCATGTCAATTTGATAAGAAAACCAGATATCACTTCATCAAAAAGCAAGGGTCATCTAGTAAGCCTCTCGAACTTGTTCATACTGATTTATGTGGACCATCAAGGAAAAAGTCACCTCGTGGAGAAGAATACTTTATATTGTTCATTGATGATTTTTTTAGAATGTTTTGTATAGGTCTTCTAAAGCATAAATATGAAGCATTTGAAAATTTCAAAGCCTTCAAGGCTTTGGCTAAAAAAGAATCTAATTGCAAAATCAAATGCCCCAGATCTGATTGAGGAGGGGAATTTACCTCGGATGAATTTTTTGACTTTTGTGAACAACATGGAATAAAAGGTCAGTTCTCCACCACAAGGACTCGTTAGCAAAATGGAGTGGTAGAAACAATGAACAGAACTATTCAACAAATAACTCTTGCTATGCTAGATGAATCTAGAACTCCTGCAACATTCTGGGGTGAAGTTGCATTCATCGCTGTCACTATTAATAAGCAAGCAAATGTTCAAATAAACATCACTCAAACTCCACATGAACTTTGGTATGGTAAGACTCCTACTATAAAATATTTCAATTTTTTTGGAAGCAAATGTTACATCAAAAGGACTCATGAAAAACATGGTAAGTTTGAACCCAGAGTAGATGAAGGTATTCTTCCTTGCGACTCTTCTTGAAGTAAAGGATATAAATGTTATAATAAAAGACTTGGGAAAACTATTGAAAGTGTTGATGTTGTGGTTGATGAAGCATGCAAAAATCCAAAACAGATAAAAAACAAAGATTATGACAATGAAGAAGATGAGGATCATTTTCCCAGATCAAATAACATTGATTCTGAAGAAGAAACCAATGAAGCACCAGAAGAGGAGATAAAAATAGAAGAAAAGACTCCATCCAGGTATGTTCAGAAAAATCGTCCAGAAACTCAAATTTTAGGGGAAAAAGGTGTAGGTGTGTAGACAAGGAGAACCATTGCTGAAGCCCCAAGCTATCTAGCATTACTATCTTCCACCGAACCTCAAAATGTAAATGAAACATGTAAAGATGAATGTTGGTTCAAGGCCATGAATGAAGAACTTAAGCAAATTGAAAAGAATAATACCTGGGAAATAGTTCCTAGAGCTCATGATAAGAATATTATAGGAACCAAATGGATATTCAAAAACAAACTGAATGAAAATGGAGAAGTTATTAGAAACAAGGCCAGACTCATTTGCAAAGGATATGCTCAATAAGAAGGTATAGATTTTGCATAAACTATTGCACCTATTGTTAGACTTGAAGCCATAAGAATGTTTCTCGCTCTTTCTAGTTTTCAGAAATTCAAAGTATACCAAATGGATGTAAAATCTGTCTTTCTTCATGGAGACTTAGAATAAGAAGTCTATATTGCACAACCAGAAGGATTTATTCTTGGAAATGACGCAAAACTTGTATGCAAACTCAGAAAGGCTCTCTATGGTCTAAAACAGGCTCCAAGGGCCTGGTATGACCAACTTGACAAATATCTCCACCAACATGGTTTTTCAAAGGGGTTAGCAGATAGTAATATATATACAAAGATGGACACTCATAAATTACTAATAATTGTTGTGTATGTCGATGACATCATTTTTGGTAGCAAAGAAGAATCCATAAGTTAGAATTTTTCCTCAGTAATGTAGCAAGAATTTGAAATGTCCTTGCTTGGCAAGCTTACCTATTTTCTTGGTCTACAAGTTCAACAAAATAAAGATGGTATTTTTCTCTCACAAACGAAATATCTTAAACAGATCCTGAAAAAGTACATCATGGAAGATTCTAAACCAGTATGTACCCCAATGGTAACAAGATGTAGTATTAGCTCAAATGATGAATCAGCAATAGTACATCAACCAACTTATAGATCCATGATTGGAAGTCTGCTTTATCTAATATGTACCCGACTCGACATCATGCATGTAGTGGGAATAGTTGGAAGATTCCAAGTAAATCCAATGGAATCACACCTTCAGGCAGTCAAAAGGATTTTCAAATATCTCCAAGGAACATAGAACTTTGGTTTATGGTATCCTAGAGATACAGATCTTACACTTCACACATATACAGATGTAGATTGGGCAGGAAGTGTTGATGATAAAAAAAAGCACTAGTGGTGGTGCATTCTATATGGGTTCCAAGCTAGTGTTTGGGTTCAACAAGAAACAATGTTCAATTACATTATCTACAGCTGAAGTAGAATATGTGGCTGCTGCATCTTGCTGCACATAACTACTTTGGATGATGCAAACCTTGTAAGAAATTCAGATCACATGTACTCCACCCATCTTCGTTCTATGTGATAATACAAGTGCCATCAGTATTTCGAAGAATCCAGTCATGCACTCTGTGACCAAGCACATACCCATCAAATATCATTTTCTACGTGAACAAGTGCTTGAAGAAAAGGTCAAATTGGAGTGTGTTCCCTCCAAAGAACAAGTTGTTGATATATTCACTAAACCACTGGCCAGAGAGACATTTGAATATCTCAGGCAAAAGATGGGAGTGGTTGCTGCATCATCTTACTATTAAAACCTATTTTCTTCAGAGAAAGGTGGTTATACACGAGTTTCATAAAGCGTAGTCACATACATACGTGGCTTTCTGTGGGCATATTCGCGTATATGTTGGTTTAAAGAAAAGAAGTGGGACAGACTCAGGAAAAAGGGGGTCTGGTATGGTTCTATGAATTATCTGCTCTATTTGATGATGGTGTCAATCTGCTGATAACATGTGGAAATATATTGGTAGTCATAAAGTTGTTGATAACTTGATGTATATCTAATTGATGATAATGCTTTGATATCTCTTATTGACATATGCAATGATTAGATTTGACAGTGAACATGTGGAGTAGGTTCAAGGGGAGAACATGGTTGATGATATTTTGGGAACTAATAGTGGACATATACAATTTGTTGCTATGTATGCTCTTGACAGATACTGCTGATGATGTAGATCATATGATAGTTTCTAACAACTATCATGGTCTTGTTTAAGATATTTGGTCTCTATTATATATATCATGTATATCATTTAATGTAATGATCATGAAAATACCTAATTTGTAACCCTACTATGCATGGAATGGACGATGTAATGTTTCTTGTTTTTGACATGTATAAACATTTGGTATATCCCCACTTGGTTGGGAGATGGATGTATGTATGAGTCATTGGTAATAGGAAGGTGATTTGTGATGCATGTACAAAGTCATGTTCTTCTTTTAGAACATCTCTTTGTAGACTTTACTTATGCTTAGGGGGAGCATGGACTCGTTCAAGGGAGCTCAATCAACACACTTCAGCATATTAGAGAATTCAACGTGCATTCAGGGGGAGCATGACCCTTTGCCCTTGATGTCAAATGGGGAAAGTGACTTGATGTGGTTGTTGCCATAAAGTCCAAAGGGGGAGATTGTTGGCATTATGATGTATGTGTTGTACTTGATGGCAACCCACTTGTAGTAGAACGGCTCACTTGTATATGGTAACTTTAAGAATCTACGGAAGAGATATTAGATGTGACAGAGTGCATGACAATAGTGTTTACAGATGTGATGAAATGCAGGGCAACTTCAAGGAATCAGTTCAGAAGGCAACTCACTCAGATGAAAGATCACAATATAGTAGGTAAACAACAAACAATTACTGATCGATCTTTACAGAATGAAGAAAGAGAGGTATATGCAGGTTCACCATTGACCAAGGTACGTATACACACAGGCTCACTGTTTACAAGTTGCATATATGTACAGGCGCACTTTCACAGAAGGAAAAGCACTAAATTTTTGGTCCAAAGTATTTGGTCCATGGTATTTTCAGCCATGGTATTGGTCCAAGGTATCTGGTCTGAGGAATTGACCCTAGGTGTTTGGTCCAAGGTATTGGTCCTAAGTGGTTTTGGCCCCTGGTATTGAGGAAGGCCTAAAATTATGAAAGGAGGAGAAGATCATTAGGCCAAGGTGTACATGTATCGAATATCTTATGAGATGTGAGATCTAGTATGTAGGTTGTTGGGTTATGGTGCATTGATGGATCTGAACCAAGGGTGAACCTTAGCTCATGGTGAGGGATCAGATCTAATGATAGATCAGGATATTAAGGTGAAAAATGAATTATCATTAGGTGTTTTTTCTCATGTATATTATAGATCTAAATTTTGACACATATATTATTTTGAAAATGATATGATCTGGGGATAATTAAAGTCTAGAATAGCTGCATAATTCTTAATTTATATTTGCGAATATATACACTAGTTGGATTTGAAGAAAGTGTGTATACATGCAGTTTTGACACATGGAAGTAGTGTATACCATCTAAAATATGTTTTACTTGCTTCTATTTGCTATTGCAGTGTTTTGGTTTCTGGCTTGGGTCTTGGTTACTGTATTCTAGTGACAGCATTTTGAATGATCAGATTAATGGGTTGTCAAAGTGATTGATTGATTCGATTGTAGTTGGTTCAAAAGGGGATTGGTTGATGTAGATATATTTGATGATTGAATGATGTTGTTGATGGATCTAGTCTAAAAATTTATGAAATGAGGTCCCTGCAGAAGAAGGAAGGTCATAGCCTTATGTAGGTCAATGCCTACGTACTAGCAAACATATCGACTAGTACAAGAGCTAGGGGTTGTAGCTCCCTTCCAGTAGAAGCTAGAGAATGAAAGAAGGTTGTAGCCTTCTGCAGGTAGAAGCCTACGTACTGGTATAATATTGCACTAGTACAAAAATTGTAAAAATAATTTTCTTATTATTAAAAGAAGACAAAGACAATAGCAGTAGTTGGTTTTCACCCACATTGGGTTTCCACCTTATATCTTGGTGTTCATGTGTGTTTCTTATGTGTGATGCTTTATTTTCCTTTTACTGCATTGTTTAATGAATTCCTGATATACTGGTTAAAGTTCAATACATGATAATTTGGGTAAACCAAAAGATCTCTGCATATATGTTGGTTTCATTAAGTATAGTTGTGTGTACATGATAGTTCATTGAGTTGAAGTAGCTTATACAAATCATTTTTGAAAATTAAATTATTGATATGATAATACTGATTCACACCCCCTCTTAGTATTATTTCCAACATATGCAAGGTCTCTTGCTTTGTTCATGTGGTTAGGGCTTTGGCTTTGTAGGGAGCTCGTTATTTACTTTATCGAAATTGTAGTATCAAAATACTTGCTTAAGTCTTCTTGCAGCTGTAAAATTTGAATTAGTTTAAGTTATCTATGTGGCCTTCCGGCCTTGTAAATTTTCCAAGGTTATACTAACATGTCGATCAGGATTTTTCCATTTGTATATATTTTTCACCGAGGGTGGAGAATCTTGAACCCTCACTGGAATGACTACATTATGGTTTTAAAGACGGTTAAATAAATTATATTTCTATTTATGAATATTTGTAGTATTTGAATGCAATATTTGTCATCGTTATTTAGTTTTAGGGTTTATCGTTGTAGTATTTCTACGTGGGTTTCACTAGCTTCCTGCTTGCGTTCCATGGTCAAATGATGTTGCATCTCTTCTTTACATTTTAACTGTTTAGAGCATTATGCATGCCCTATCACCTCCAACAGCAGGGGTTTGAAGTTTGAAAGGACTAGTCCTTAGATATTATTTTTGCAATGTAACTTAATTCTTTTTAAAAATAATTGAGGGTTTATTATTCCGTATCTCATTTATACTAATTTAATTCATGGAATTTAGTCCAGGCATTCGGTTTCACTCTCTACTGGGAATTCTTATTGTATTTCTTCCCTTACTTGTTTAATTGGTTCCTATGTTCCTTAAATTGAGACTACAATTCTCTCTTTCTGAACACTTATTATGAGTTAAGGTTCTGTTTATATCTGTGGTCTTGAATATTACCCTCTTCCTCTATGTTTTTTGGAATTTTTACTTAGTTGTGTATCTTTTAAACAATACATATTATAATAGAATTCTTTGCTATGAAAATATCCTTGTTGTTCTCTTGACAGAGAGGTTTGGTATTCTGATCTAGTATAATGGTAACTCTATTGAGAATTTCTGACAAATGAGGATTTGTTTTCTGGTAAGCATAATTGTATTTCAGATTCATAACTATGCTTGTCTTATTGCATCTCTCGTTGAGTTTCTATGAATACTGTAAGTTTGGCTATTATTAAATAATATCTATTCTGCCCTTTGCATGAATTTATTTGTTCACAGACTATCATATCATTCACCATAGTTAATAAAACTAGCTCATTCCTAATCATTGGGAAGGATAATTGTACTTACACCATAAACAGGATAAAATCTAACTAACAATCAACTAGAACTTTCACTTATCTGGACCGCTGACTAACTCGAATTATTCTAGTTTTAGTCTACAACCAGACCTTATTTTCTATGTCTTTGCCTCTCAACCTTGAGACTACCTTAGTTGTCTCCCCCGAGCTATTCCAGAATACAAGAATTCTTTTTTTTTGAGAACTTATAGTCTCACTGCCCCAGATTTAATCACAGTCCTCTAATTATATTTTTTTCTTAACTTGACGTCCCCTAATCCATTGAGGTTGAAATAGGACGCCTTCCATGAAATAGTGTAATTAGTTTATTGAAAGATTTATTTAATATAATTATTTATTATATTAAATATAACATGTGGCTAATGGGAGCATAGAGAAGTATAAGGTCAATAACCAAGGCATAGCCAAAGTAAGAACTTCCAAGGCCTCAAAATTATGGAACAAGCAATTGTTAGGTAGTTGTTCCTGTATGCGAGATAGACCTATATGTGAGATGTACCGAAACCAAGGCCTCAAAATAAGTGAGTTGTGTAAAAATAACTACCAATATTTTTTTTTTTACGTTAAGACTAACCTAAGTACCCACGGGGGATTTGAACTGGTGACCTATCCCAAGGAGTGCCTTAAGAGCGCACCCATTCACCGTCAATCCAAAGCCCCGTGGGCAATAACTACCAATATTATTATATAAGCATTATTATATTAAATATGACTAATATCATATATATATATATATATAATATTATATGTTTGAGAGACTTTTTAATTTATTATGGGAGATGTGGTCCATAATATACATTTAAGAAATAATAAAATAATATTTTTATTAACAAATTAATTTTTTAATAAAAATAAAATTTATTACTGTGGGTTATTAAATCAACTTTACTTCTAACTATACTAGGTAGGCATCTCTATTTTGGAATAGAGCTTCCAAAATGTTAATTTATTCATCAATACTTATTAGGTGAATGGTAGAGACTTAACTTCCATTGAATATAATTGTGGAATATTATTAATAGTATTAACAAATAAAAGTCTCCATAGTAAAGTGGAGGATGCATATATGTTTAAATCGTGTATTAATTATTTTTTGAATTAATAATAATAATTTAAAATAAAATTATAATGTAATTAATCTTTATGATTTTTTTTAATCTTAACAATGTCGCATATATTATGAAGTAACTGTTTTGATGCTTATATGGATTGACATATATTGACACTTAACAACCATATAATTTCTATGGTTGCACTATATAATTTCTTTATACATTTCAGTATGAGAGAGATGTGTAATTCCTTTTGGGTTATGTTTCATCTAAAAATAATGTTGGTATTTTAATAGAGTATGAACAAGCTATGAAATTCATTTTGTGTTCTCTTATGTTATGCTTCTTAACCTGCAAAGCAATACCGTACAGAGAATATGCGAGAAAAATACCCAGAACACAGAATATGCGAAGAAAATATACCCAGAACACAGAATAGCAATGATTTTATTATTCAGAGAGTAATGTTCACTTGCCTCTTCGAGGGGGCAACCTCCAATAGAGCAGAGCTCGATTACAAAATAAGACC
>APFE030432304.1:132733-148246 GCA_000404065.3 Pinus taeda | reverse complement strand
CTGCTGTCAAAGCAGCCAGTGCTGTTGCATCTGCAGGTTCAGCATAGCCAGTTTCAACCAGCTCCCATATTCCTTGAGAAGCAAACAATGCTTTCATTTTTATGGACCAATCATTGTGAATTTTCCCATTGAACTGTGGCAGTTGGGAATTTGTCAAACTTGTTCCAGCATCTGCCATCTTAAAATAAAAAAGATGCTGACTGTAAAATTAAAAACAAGCAAAAACTTTCTCTGCTGGAAAAATCTGCTCTTCAAACTTCTTACAGCTCCTACAGTGAAAAACAATCTCTGTTTTTGACTCACTGAGTGCCTAGACTAGCTCTGATACCATGTTGGAATTTTAATGGTGAATTCCATAACACAAAACATCCCAGAACATCTCTCTGATATGATGGAATTTTCTGCTAAATTCCTAAACAAACACACAATTCAAAACTGCTCTGTTTCAGCACAAAAAACTGATAATTTTGTTTTCTGGACTTGGTGTTGCAGCAACAGGATTCGGTGTTGCGGCAACAGGAAATAACACTCTGTTTCTGTTAACACAGAAAAAAAACAGAAAAACAGAAAACTGTGTTACTGTAACTCGTGTTGCAGCAATGCTGCTCGTGGTGTTGCAGCAACTGGAAACTAGAAATTGTGTTGCTGTAACTGGTGTTGCAGCAACGCGATTTTTGACGCAAAACTATTTTTGACTTACGGTGTTTCGGCAACACGATTTTGACGCAAGTCACTTTATGGGCGTCAAAATTACTTATAAATTTACAGAGTAAAATCAAAGTGTTTTTAACACTTGGTGTAACAGCAACTCAACATCAGCAAAACAGTAAGCTTGAATTTATAAACTGTAAACAAAAACTGATACAGAAAACTTAGCTGTTACAAAAAAAAGGGAACGCTTCAGTTCTAGAAATCGATTTTCTATCTCAGAAAATCGCAGGTTCAGCACTTGCTGTGCATTTACACAAGAGACACACTCTGTTCTTCTAACCTTCTCTCAGAAACAAAAAACAGAACTGTTGTTCTAAAACTCAGACATAAAACAGAACTGCTGTTCAGAAATCTTTTGCACTGCCTGATTCAATTTACAGAACTGCTGTGCGTTTACATTTATAGGAAAAAAATATCTGTTTTAAGCAATAAACTAATCAAAAATATCTGTTGATCTTTATCTGCGTATTTATTGCAGAAGACGGTGATGCAAGGCGGTGATGCCTTTTCAGCAAAAACAAGTCGGTTGTCTACAGGGGATTTAATTATGAATTTAATGCTCAAAATATCAGTGGAATTTTGCGGCACCGAACAATCTGAAATGGCTGCTGAAGATCAGATTTCGGTTCTGTATTAATTGTTTGCAGTTGGAATTAAATTCCAACATGACTCACTATCAAGATTTCATTTAATGATTCACCAAGAAACACAATATGCCACAGGTCCACGCTGGCCTTGTTCAAACAGATCGGTCGTCGTAATCTTCGAAATATCCACGCTTACTTCAAAATTTTAGGATGCTTTGTATGAACTATCAAGATTGAACTATCGAAATATCCACGCTTACTTCAAAATTTTAAGATTGCTTTGTATGACTGACTATCAAGATTGACTGACGACTTGAATTTTCATTTAATGATTCAAACAATACAATATAGGACGGATCCCCTAAATTTTCATTCGATTATTGGTCAAGAATATAATATGGCACAAATCTCCTGGTTAGAACAGATGGGTCGTCGCTCGGTACATCACAAGTGCTTCGTAATCTTCTAGGTGTTCCCGGTCCGGCTTCAAACACGTGATCACAGACTTCCCTCTTCATCTTCTGTGTCAAAGGATTAATTTTATTTCCTGTCTTCCTGGTTCATACATGAAGATCTGAATGACAAATAAGATTGATTGGATACTTTCACAACCTTTGCGCATAGTTATGTTTTGAATAAATGTTTGAGCTAAAAGAGGTTGCATTTGATCTTCGTATAGTTATGTTTTGAATAAATGTTTGCGCTAAAATGTGGTTCGATTTAAGGTGATATGCTAGAATGGAAATTCCAGAATGTCATGTGGAACGCAAGAAGGTTATTTTAATGTGGAATTCCCTAGAATTTTGATACCGGATTTTATTTTTTAATTTTGTTAAGGTTGATTTTTTTATTTTTTTTTGGTTAAGGTTGATTTTAAAGAGATATTTAGAGGTTTTTTTAGAAGGTTGAGTATTTATTATATAAGATAGATATTGTATTAGCATTTTTGCTTTTGATAGTATATTAATTTGTTTTTACTAATTTTTTTATAGTTTATTTATAGTTTAAAATGGGAATTCGATTTTTGTTATTTTTTATTTTATTTAAATTGATTTGTAAAGTTATTGGTTGAAGTCTTATTATTATTTTAAGTAAAAGTAATCTATTAATATGTACAGAAAGATACAAAGAGGACAAGGTCTCGACCAAGGTATCGTAGAGTATCAACAAAATCTGGACTGCCCCAACATTGGGGAAACCAGTCCAGTGAGAGAAGAAACTTCAAAAATGCTATCACTTCTCAAGTCCAGACCCCACAAATGAAACATTAAGATGGTTCCTTGACGATTAGTCCAGATAGGGAACCAAAACCCAAGCAACACTAGAAAAAAAAAAAAGGCTAGATAATGAACACCTGGGCAACCATAGCCGGCCTCGAACTATCATCAGGCTGCCCCTGCCTATTCTCCGTCCCTTGGTTTCCGCCCCTTGGTTTCCGCCGATGTGATATTGGAATGCGATCTGATCGCAATCACATATTGCTATATGTAAAGGCCTTGCCCTTTGGTCTCCCCATTCTACAATCTACCGTCGCGTCCGCATCATCGCATCGCTCATTTGAAGGTGTAAAAGCTCTGCCCCTTGGTTTTCGCCGATGCGATATTGTGATGCGATCTGATCACAATCACATATCGCTATATGTAAAGGCCATGCCCTTTGGTCTCCCCATTCTGCGATCTGCCATCGGGTCCGCATTATCGCATCGCATATATGAAGGTGTAAAGGCTCCGCCCGTTATTTTCCACCGATGCAATATTGCGATGCGATTTGATCGCAATCGCATATCGCTAAATGTAAAGGCCTTACTCTTTGGTCTCCCCATTCTGTGATCCGCTAGTCCTCATTTAATCGTTGATCACCATTGCCATCACAACCTGCATGGCAGGCCTTTTAAAACTCGAACCACCATCCGGGGAATGAGCTTTCTGTTGCACCAGGTCAGTGCAGATTTGCAGTTGATTTTGGTCATCTATGATGTCGAGAGGTGCGTAGTGTAGAATCTGGTCCTGATCTGTCCCATTGTTTGCTAGAAGATCGGCAACTTTGTTACAGTCCCTTTTGACATGAATAAAAGTTATTTCTTTTCTGTCTTTTATCCATTTCTCTATTGTTTCAAGCCTGGTCATTAGTCTCCAACTGTTGACAACTCGTGAAGCAGATCTTCCTTGTTGTATTTGAGTGGCCATATTGTTGAGGATTTGAGTATCCCCTTCTATAAGAATTGGATAGAAGTTAAGTTGGTCAGCGAGCTTCATACCTTGCCACGGGCCTTCCAATTCTACAGAGTTGTTCGTGTCCCATCCAATGGAGCCAAAAAAATGATTTCTAAATATGCCTCCATATCCTGCTTTTCCCGGGTTGCCTTTAGAGGCGCCATCAAAGTTTAACTTAATCACTCCTATAGAGGGGTGTGACCAATATGAAAGCTCCCTGGTTGTAATGTTGGTTCTTTGGGGATTCGATTGAACTTGTGGGAATTGTAGATTCCAGTTGGCCCAAATGCTTAATTCATGTGGCTGGGTTGGAAAGTCCTTCGTTGTCCATTGATGCAATGCGAGAGTTTCCTTGATGTTCTGGCATAGGTTAGTCCATATTATTTCTAATGAAGTTTGATGATTTTTGAAAATTCGTTTATTTCTTTCCTTCCAAATTGTCCATAGAAGGAGACCTGGTAGGATGGTCCATAACTTGTTGAGAATTTTGCTGTTGTAGGGCGCTGGAGTTCAATTGCGGATGGTGTCTCTTAAATCCCCAAGAATTCTGCAAGGTCTCTAGCATCTAAATGTGAGCTTTTCTTAGAGTTGGTTGGCCATGTAGCAGGAATCCATGAGGTGCTGAATGGTTTCTTCATTATTTTGATAGTTGGGATAGTAAGAAGGACCATGAAATCCTCTTTTAATTAAGTTATCCCATGTGAGAATTCTTTGATGATACAACAGCCAGATAAAAGTGGAGAATTTGGGCCAGATCCCTGTAGTCCATATACGTTGCCAGGAAGGATCTATTGGTTCCTTAGTTTGGCACATTAATTGATATGCCTCTTTGGTGGTGTATGTTCCTTTCGGTGTGTAGCCCCATCTTAGAACATCCCTTTCTGTATGGACTCTCATTCGTCTATTGGTGATCTCTTTGTGTAGCTCCAAGTTATAAGCTTTTTTTGCTTGCTGTGCTATTTGCCTTACGGTTTTCATTTCCTGAATCCTTGTGTAATGCAAGGAGTCTAGAACTGTGCAACATTGTCTACCTAGTTAATTTGCTTTGCATGATGATTTGTAACTGGTAAGAATGCTTCAATTTTGGGTCTATGTTGCCAAGAGTCCGTCCAGAAATGTGTCGTTCTCCCATCCCTTATCTCCCAGAAGCTATGCTGGTAGATTACCTCTCTGTGTTGCTTGGCCGCATTCCAGATTAGGGAACCTATAGGTGTAGTCGTGATTCTAATTAGTTCTTGTTGCGGTCTATTGTTGGCATATTTTGCTGTCCATAGTTGCGCCCATAGCTTCTGTGGACAGGAGACCTATTGCCACCAAATCCTTGCACCCATAAAAGTGTTGCTTTATTGAGGATCTCGTAAACCGAGGCCTCCCTTTTTTTTGGGCTTACAGACTTTATCCCACTTGAATAGAGCCCATTTTTTGTTTTGTCCTATGGAACCCCATAGAAAATTGCGTTGCAAATTGCGAATTCTTTTCAGAACCCATTTCGGCGCAGCAAGCAGTGAGAACAGATAGAGGGGAATTGATTGTAAAACAACTTTTATCACGACTAGTCTACTTGCCATATTGAGAGTTCTATATGTCCAAGATAATAGTCGACTTTCCATTTTCTCTATGAGTTGATGCCAGGAAGCATGCTTTAAGGCTGAGTCTATAAGAGGGGCGCCTAAATACTGAGACAGAAGCTTGGCTTGAGAGAAACCAATGACGTGAGAGATGATTCTTTGGGTGGGAATAGGAGTATTGAAGAAAAAAATCTGAGATTTGGAGGTGTTGATGGTGGTGCCTGAAGCTTCTGAAAATGTGTCTAAAATTGCTTTGAAGGTTCTAGCTTCTTGTACAGAGGGATGACCAAAGAGCATATTGTCATCAACAAATTGTTGATGGGTGATGGCAGCGGATCCATGGACAGAGAGTCCTCTGAGATTATTGGATTGGACTGCATGTTTTATGATACGACCTAGACCTTCAGCCATAATTATAAAAAGAAAAGGGGACAGTGGGTCACCCTTATGAATTCCTCTGGAAGGGTGATAAGGTTTAGAGGGGATCCCATTGACAAGAACAGAGCAAAGTGGGGAGGATATGAGAGTCATCATCCATCTAACCCAGGTTGACTTGAAACCAAAGGCCATTAGCATCTGTTTTATATATGTCCAATTGAGTTTATCAAAGGCTTTGGAAAGGTCAATTTTAAGCAACATACCTGCTTTCTTGATCGTTTTGAGTGAATGAATGGTTTCATGGGTTAAAATTATGCCATCTAGAATTTGGCGGCCTTCTACATATCCAAATTTCTTTGGAGAGATGAGAAAAGGGAGGAGCGGTTTGAGGCGATTGGCTATGACTTTCGAGATAATTTTGTAGATAACATTGCAGAGGGCAATAGGTGTAAACTTCTTTGGAGTGCTTGGTTGCGCGACTTTGGGAATAAGGGCGATGAAAGTTGAATTGAGCAGGGGGAGTAACCAGTGCATTTCTCTTTATTCCTCTACCACATTCCAATCATCTACTTTAATAAGATCCCAGAAGTGATGGTAAAAATTGGACGTGAAGCCATCAGGTCCCGTCGTCTTCCCCACCTTTAGTTGATTAGAAGCCTCTTAAACTTCCATGATTGTGACTAGCCTTAGCAGTAATTTATTATGCTCCTTAGTGATGAGTTTAGGTATATGCTGCAGGATATCATTGATGGAATTCTGTCTGTCTATGGGTTGTTCTTGATGAACAACTTTGAAGTGATTTATTAGCTCTTTCTCTATGTCTTCCTATTTTTCCAATTTGTCTCCTTGAGAGTTTTGAATATGTGATATTGTGTTGTCCATTCTTCTTTGTATGGTTGTGCTGTGGAAGAACTTAGTATTTCGTTCCCCTTCTTTTACCCATCTAATTCTTGATTTCTGTCGCCATAGTAATTCCTCTTGTTTGCCTCTTTCATCTAGCCATGTTAGTAGAGTTTGTTCTTGCTTGGTATACTCCTCTGTTCTGCCTTCTAGGATGATTTTCTGCTGAAGCCCTATCATGCTCTGCTCCATGACTTTTTTCGCTTGGAAGATTTTGCCAAAGGTGGTATGGTTCCAGATTTTGATTTTCTTTTTGATATGTTTCAGTATTTACTGGAATTGGTACATAAGTGAGCCTTCGTTGGGAATAAAGCTTTCCCAAGCGTCTTTGACCACGATGTTGAACTCAGGGTGGGTAAGCCAGAAAGCTTCAAACTTGAATGGTTTTCTGTTGGAGTTTCCTGGATTCTTCCATTGTAAAGAAATGGGCCAATGGTCCGAGCCAGCTAAGGGTAAGATAGAGGCACTTATATTTCCACCAACATGAACAAATTTGTCTCAGAGTAGAAATCTGTCCAACCTAGATGCTATTTTTTGAGTACCTGCTCCTTTGTTGTTCCAAGTGAAGATGTCGTTGTCAAAAGGTGGGTCCATAAGACTATTGTGTTAAATATATGCTTTGAAGTCATTGCTTTCTTTGTCCAGCTTTCATCTGCCTCCCAGTTTTTCCTCCAACTATGTTATCATGTTGAAGTCTCCTCCCATTATCCAAAGTGGATAAGCTCTTGGAGTATTGAGGATCTTCAATGTTTCTAATTGCTTTATCTTTTGCGTACTTTCCCGAGGGAAGTAAACATTAGTTAGGTGTCTGTGTGTGTTGGTGTCGATCAGATTGAACATGGCTTGAGTGAAATAGTGTGAAGCATGGATATTTATTAAGGAAATATGCTGAGAATTCCATGTTATGGCTAATCCTCCTGATGCATCGATTGCATTGAATATTGATGTTTGACATCCCGCCCAGGCTTTGGATAAAATGGGTTCTAAGGTAATGGTGTTGCATTTTGTTTCTTGCATGAATACTATATGTCGTTGTTCTTGCAGGATCATGTTCTTCAACATTCTGTACTTCCCGGGACCATTGAGTCCTCTTACATTCCATGAGATGAGCTTCATGGTTGACTGGTAGGTAAAGATCAGTAATATTTGGTCAACTTGGAGCATCTTCCCGACTCCACTAGCATTTCCCCAATTAATATGGTACGTTGTAGATCTGTCTTTCTGCCTCTTTTCTTTCCATCTTTAATGATATGTTTCCCATCCCATTTGCCTCCTTGCTGTATGCCCAAAGTATTGTGCTGATGCACCCTTGTGAGCACTACTTCCAAATTTTCCAGTTGTCTTTCCGGTATTGAGTCAAACTCTTTCCTTTTGCAAGTTTGCTCTAGACTAAAGATGTCTATTTCCCCCAGATCAAAGCTTTCTGGTTCCTCTTCCATTAAGCTTTGTTGACTTCCCCTTTCCTTGTGGATTGGTGGTTGAGAGGGTTTTGCCTGTATATCATCTATGTCCATATTTTTATCAGACCATAGGGATTTGTGAATAACATGATTGGGGTTGGGTTGCGAATTTAACGACGGCTTTTCGGAAGGGATAGCTTTCAAGGGATGACTAGTGTTAGTTTGGGTGAGAGTGGGGGACAGAGGTTTGGAAGGAGCAGAGCTTGGGTTTGCTGGCCTGGGCGTTTCTGAATCGAGTTGTTCTAGATTTGTCAAAATATTAAAGTTGTTGCTGGAGGATGGCAAAGCAGAATATGGAGCTACATTTTTGGGTGCTGAGGGAGGTTTCTTGTTATGATTTTTCTTGCTGGTTACCCTGGTGAAGCCTGCGGGATCAGACTTGTTGCCAAAGTCTGTGGTTTTAGGCGGAATATTTAAGGGACAGTCACAAAAGAGGTGATCGTTGGTATGGCATCATCTGCAATGGAAGGGTACATGTTCATAGTCAAGGGGCTGAATCCATTCAAAGTCATCATGAACAAGACTTACCGTGTCCAGTAGCACATGGCCAAGCTTCATGTAGACGCAGATCAGTGCATAGGATGTGTATGTTCGGAGCTTAGTTTCCTCTGCCACCTTTATAAACTCACCTAGTCCATTGCCAATGGCTGTTAGTGAATCCTTGCCCTAGTATTCTAGTGGAAGCGAGCCCATATTGGCACCCAGCTGAAATCTTCCTTATCGGGGTTGAATATTTCGACCCAGTCACGCAGATAGAGACCTGTTGCAGTGAAGAAATAAGGTCCTCCATCCAGGACCCTGTTCCAATCTTCAAGACAGTTGAAAGTGGTAGTGAAGAAGCCCTTAGGGCCCAACTATAGAGTTACATGAACTTTCGACTTCCATTTTGAAGTGATCCAGCCTTGCAGAGCTTTTTGCGTAGGCTAGAAGCCTATGTATTTGCTAATCAGGGCATGATCTTTCATGTATTGTATTTGTGCATTTATCCTATGACTAGGCAGCTCGATCTTGGGCCTTTCTGTAGTGATGAGCTTGCATGTGGGCGATTAAGTGTTCTTTAGCTTGCCTGAAGTCGTTGGTTTTTCCGGTTTCTCTTGTTCCAAGTCTTCCTGTCCATTCTCCTCCGGTTGCTATGCAGGTCGTGTTTCATCCTTCTCTACTATTTTAGTTCCACTCTCAGTGGGGTTTTCCTTATTGTGAGTTTTGGGGGAAGGCGTTGATGCCTCCCCCATTGGATCGCTCATTGTCCTCTGCTTATCAAAGTCCCAGAATTAGATCTGACAACTTTGTTGAGGTCTGTAAAGCTATGTCCTCAGACTGTGTGCCGTGGAAGAGTTTGTCATGAACCTTAGTTCCTCAGTGCGCCATCATAGCTCCCAGAACCGACTTCTGCAAAACCTTTGGTTCAGGTCTTATTATTAGTGTGTTTTGTTAACTTCTATTTTTCTATTAGTTACTAGTATTTTTAGTTTTAGTTTTATTTATTTTTTATTTAACTTTTTATTTTTTATATTTTACATTGTTTTCCTAACTCCTTTGAATTTATTTTATTTAGGTATAGTTTTTATAATTCTTGCTCGCAAGATATATAAAGAATTCACGAAATTGTTCTTATTACAAGAAATTGATTTTCTTAAATTTAATAAGTTTATCTTTTTTTCTTCTTTGGTGTGTCCATTAGTAATGTCTGAGCATATCAATTATCGTAGACCATGGATTTGATAGCTATGAGCAAATCCAATGCAATGCAATAGAGCTATTCATTTCATTTTAGGTTATTCAAATTTGATGGTGCACAAGTTGGGGAATGAGATCCAAACTAATTCTACCAGAGCTCTTCATTTCATTTTAGGTTATTCAAATTCTATGGTGCACGGGTTGGGGAATGGGATCCAAAACTAATTCTACGAGGGAATTAACCAGATCTTGTTGAGATTGCAACAATATGTTGGAGCTTAGTGAAAAGAGTCGCCTTCACTAAGTGGGCCCGCAAGCAAATTATGGTGCAAAGTCTATTTTTAGACATATGGATCATGTCTATGAGTTGCAGGATGTTGTTTATGGATGATTGGTCAAGTTGGAAAAAATGGATGGAATTTTATTTTTAGACAACAGCAGTGACACTGTCAAGTCTAATTATAGAGCAGTCAAATATTATTAGCTTATAATAATATTTAGACTATTAACTTTATCTTATTCTCTTGTAGCACTTCAGTTTGAGCTACAGATGTGGCACATGCAGTTGTCAGAAGGAAATAAATTTTATTTGTGGGTTATTTGAGTTGTTGCATGCATGAATTCAGTTAGAACTCAATCAGTTGAGTTTGGTGGAGTTGATTGTGGAGTTGATGGAGTTGTGTTCAGTTTGACTTGGTTAAACTAGTTGTAATTAGTCTAACTTCAAATAGAATAATGATGAGTTGTTAAACTAATTATTAACTCATAATGCAACTAAAGAATACATCAGTTAACTGAGTTGCATGTCAGTTCATGTTCAGTTCAACAGCGACAGGTGTTAGAGGATCAGATTCCTATCAGATGTGACTATAGTTGTGCATGAGGATTTGCACAATCAATGGGATTAAGTTATTCTAATGGGAGTTGGCCAATACCAAGTGATTATAGCCTCTGCTCATGTGATTCCTAGTGTGAGTGATTATTTTGAGGTAAATACGAGTTTGGTTCAACCATTCTCATCAATTCTTGAGCAGGTATTGAGTAGTGGAGGCAGGCAAGCAGTGGCATAGATTTGGAGATCAGATCTGAGATGTATTGTGTGTAACAAGTGGAGATAGTGCTGGATACTTGTGAGAAGTATTGACTATTGGAGTGTTACATGTTCTCAATCATTAATATATAGATAGTGTGGGGTTTTCAGTTGTAAGCTTTCCCTGGGTTACATACTGTGTTAATGTGTGCATGCTCTTGATGTTTTTTTGTTATTGATGCTGCTATATTGATGATCAACGTAGAGGAGCTTATGTATTGTGTATGTATTTCGAAATAGTACATGATCAGGATAATATCCATTGAATATGTGTTTATTATTCGAAATTTCTACATGGTATCAAAGCTTTTGATCATCAGATCTACTATTCAGGAAGTGTTTACATTCTATTTCTTCAGGTAGAGTCTGTAATCGGGCCAGGTAGCCTTTGGATTCATCCTTCCTTTGGAAGGTGAGATATCTGGTGAATGCCCATATAGTCGATCTCTGTACAAGAAATAACTTGTTCTCACGAATTCTAGATCAGAGGCGGTTGAGTTTGGAGCTGGTGGAATTCAAATTTGCAGTAGTGTTTTCTTGGTCTCAACAAGGCAATGTCTTTCAACGGATTGCGATTGGAGTATGCTCTTGAGGGCAGCTCAAACTATATTGCATGTAAGGACAGGATGGAGGTAGTATTAGATGATAACGGGCTGAAGGAGTTCATAGAGACAGATGTCCCGAAGCCTACTTATGCCACTCGACCTGATTCTTCGCAAAAGAAGACTGCAAAATGTCGAAGTATTCTATTGGAGGGCGTGAAGGATCACATTGTGTCCAGCCTCCATCGAAAGGCTACTCCATATTTGATGTGGAAATCGTTAACATAATTATTCCAAAGCAAGAGCAATCAGAGGAAGCTGGCGCTCAAAGATAAACTTAGAAACATCAAATGCGAGAAGGGTGACAGTATGCTCAAGTATCTCACGAAGTTCACTCAGTGTCGAGATGAGCTGGGAAGTGTGGGGGTTACTGTCGATGATGAGGGCTTGGTGAGCTTGGCTCTCCTTAGTCTTCCGAAGAGTTGGCATTCCTATCAGGACTCTGTCAATGGTTCAGAGAAATTGCCAGGATGGGAAAGACTGTGGTCAGATCTTGTGTAAGAGGAGATCAGTCAGAGTACTAGGGACAGATCTTCATCAAAGGGAGATGATGAAGAAAATTGTGCTTTGGCTGCTAAAGCAAAGAAAGGGAAGAGCAAGAAAGCTTCTCAGTCTGGTGCAAAAGGCAAGAATCAGGACATGTCTAAGGTGAAGTGTTTTCACTGTCACCAGCACGGACACTATGCCACTAATTGTCAGCAGAAGAAGAAGAACAAGCAAGCTGCTGGATCTGCAGCAGGAGAGGCTTTAGCCTTACAATTTGAGCTTGATTTTTCGTTGATCGCATGCTTGGTTTCAAGTGTGATGGGATCGGTGTGGTTCTTGGACAGTGGTGCGTCTTTTCACATGACGAGAGATAGAGATTTGTTTTTTGATCTGGAGGACAAAGATATTGGAGTGCACATCGAGATGTGCGATGATGGTAGATACAGTGCGACCAGTATCAGTACCATTTCCTTTGAGAGGGGGTCTAGTAAACCCTTTGTATTGAAGGAAGTCATGCATGTTCCAGTATTGAAGAAGAATCTTATCTCTGTGGCGATGTTAGAAGACAAGGGGTATGATGTTGTTTTTAGCAAGGGAAAAGCCTTCCTGTGCAGCAAGACAACTGGTGAGACTTAGAAGATAGGGGTTCGAGTATGGAACCTTTATCAGTTACATGTAGATGGATACGCAACAATGGCAGGAAAGGCAGAAGGATTGGTGAGCCAAGATGATGGCGAGGTGTGGCACAGGAGATTGGGTCACCTTCACCATGGAGCCTTGAAGATATTGTAGCAGATCACTACAGGGCTTCCTAAAGGCACACTTACAGTCAGATCAGTGCAAGGGGTGTACTTTGGGGAAGTTTGTGAAATCCACCTTTCATGAGAAGGATAGTCGCGCCATGACGATCCTTGAGAGAATTCACACAGACATGTGTGGACCTTTTTCAGTTGCTTTGACAACAAAACAAAGGTATTATGTGATTTTTATTGATGATTTCTCTCGTAGGTGCTGGATCTTCTTCATGCAGAAGAAGAGCGAGACATATTCAAAGTTATGTGAATTCAAATCACTGGTCGAGAGGGAGTCGGGGAAGAAGGTGAAGGCTCTTAGGAGCGATAATGGTGGTGAATACATCTTAGACAAGTTCAAGGATTTCTGCAAGGCAGAAGGGATTCGAAGAGAGCTCATAGCTCCCCATAACCCACATCAGAATGGGGTAGCTGAGCGAAAGAATAGAACGATCGTGGGTGCTGCATGGGTGATATTGCATGATCAAGGTCTACCCCTTCACTTGTGGGCAGAAGCATGCAATACAACAGTTTATGTGCAGAACCGTTGTCCTCATAAGATACTTTACATGAGTACACCTGAGGAGGCTTATTATGGTAAGAAGCCTGATCTTTTTCATTTGAGGATTTTTGGTGCTAACGTTTACATGCATGTGATGAAGGATGCCAGGAATAAGTTGGAGGCGACCGCAGAGGTTGGGATATTTGTGGGGTACACTGATACGCCCCACACCTATCGTGTGTATTTTCCAGACAGTGGTAAAACTGTTGTGCGACGGGATATAAAATTTCAGGAGGAGAAAGCCATGAAGTGTTCGCTTGAGAGGGAGCTACACTTGCATGAAGATGAGGAGCTATTAGTTCCTAAGGATGAGCTTCAGGATGTGGATCAGCCGTAGGACGAGGTTCATGGAGTGGAAGAGACCACTGAAGCAACGCCAACCATCAGAGGGCAAAAGCGCTTGACAGAAGCTGAGTGACTGGCTCAAGATGCAGAGAAAGTTGTAGGACCACCTGCAACCCAACGTAGATAGAGACAGTTACCTAATCGATATACTCGATACATGGCTCTTATGAGCAAATGTGTTGTGACTAAGCCATCCTCTTTCGAGGAAGCTGTAGAGGATCCTGCATGGTTAGACGCCATGGTGGAAGATTATGATTCTATGTCAGAAACAGTGCATGGGATATTGTTCTTAGACCAGATGGGAAATCAGTGGTGGGTCGAGATGGATCTACAAAGTTAAGTAGGAAGCTGACAGGAGTGTGGAGAAGTATAAGGCAAGATTCGTTGCCCGAGGATTTTCACAGATAGAGGCGATCGATTATGAGGAGACCTTTGCACCTGTTGCAAGGTATTCTTCCATACAGATGATTCTTTCTCTCTCAGTGCAGATGGGATGGCACATTCATCAAATGGATGTGAAGACTGTGTTCCTCAACGGAGTCATTGAGGAGGAGGTGTACATTGAGCAGCCCGAAGGCTTTGAGGTCTTCAACAGCGAGTCGCATGTGTGCAAGCTCAAGAGAGCACTATATGGGTTGAAGCAAGCACCACATGCTTAGTAGACACGGATAGACAACTATTTCACCAGATTTAGATTCTCCAAGAGTGAGGTGGGTCCTAACATATACCAGATTGTGGTGGAGGGTAAATTGCTTACCATTGTACTGCATGTAGATGATTTGATTCTAACGGGTGATGAGCTGTTGATACTTTCATGCAAGGATGATCTTGCTAAGGAGTTTGAGATGAAGGACTTGGGCCTCCTTCACTATTTCCTAGGATTAGAAATATGGCAGCGCAATGGTGGACTGTTTATTTCTTAGGGTAAGTATGCTCGGGAGACATTGGAGAAGTTCAACATGCATGGCTACAAGCCTGTTGATACTCCTCTTCCTGGAGGTTGGAGGAAGGAGGATGCCACTTCGGGAGAAGAAGTGGATGGCACTGCTTATCGACAGTTGGTGGGGCCACTGATGTATTTGGTCAATACATGACCCGATATATGCTATACAGTTTACCAACTTTCACAAGCTATGGTTAAGCCTACCAAGCTCTTCTGGAAGGCGGGCAAGCATGTATTGCGTTATTTGAGAGGCACATCGGGATATGGATTGTGGTACAGGCAGGAGGATGAGGTGAAGCTATGTGGCTTCAAGGATGCAGATTGGGCAGGGAGCCCAATGGATAGAAAGAGCACATCAGGAGGGGTCTTCAGTATTGGATTGGCAGCAGTTTCTTGGTACAACAGGAAGCAGAGATCTGTGGCACTCAGTTCAGCACAGGCCGAGTATATGGCAACAAGTTTGGCTGCATGCAAGGCTATATGGATGAGGAAGATTCTGGTTGGTTTGTTCGGTTCTCATTCAGATCCTACTTTCATTTACTGTGATAACCAGAGTTGCATTAAACTATCGGCTAATCCTGTATTTCATGATAGATCTAAACACATTGACACCAGGTACCATCATATCAGAGATTGTGTGCAGCGGAGGATCATGTTACTTTCATACATTCCAATGGAGGATCAGGATGCTGATATTCTAATGAAGGCTCTCACCAGGAGCAAATTCGAATACCACCGAGGCAGGATACGGGTTGCTGATAATCCATATCTTGTCGAGGGGGAGTGTTGAGATTGCAATAAGATGATGGAGCTTAGTGAAAAGAGTCGCCTTCACTAAGTGGGCCTGCAGGCAAATTATGGTGCAAAGTCTATTTTTAGATATATGGATCATGTCTATGTGTTGTAGGATGTTGTTTATGGATGATTGGTCAAGTTGGCAAAAATAGATGGACTTTTATTTTTAGACAACAGTGGTGACACTGTCAAGTCTAATTATAGAGCAGTCAAATATTATTAGCTTATAATAATATTTAGACTATAAAATTTATCTTATTCTCTTGGAGCACTTCAGCTTGAGCTACAGATGTGGCACATGCAGCTGTCAGAAGGAAATACATTTTCTTTGTGGGTCAGTTGAGTTGTTGCATGCATGACTTCAGTTAGAACTCAATCAGTTGAGTTTGGTGGAGTTGATCGTGG